>JAJJMC010017500.1:2784119-2843645 GCA_023531435.1 Papaver californicum
ATTTAGTAAAGATAGTTAGTATTAATAGTTAGTTAATTATCTTAAGTAGTAGTAAATGTAATTTGTAATGGATGGTTGAGATGTAACCATGTGAGGGCCTAGTGATCGTTAGATCTAGTTGGGGAAACCTTGCTATAAAAGACTAAGTAATGTGTAATAGAAAATCTTCCAAGTTTAATCAGTACAATCGTTTATCGATTTCAGGCTAGTTCTTCGGAATTAGAAGGCTCGATTTTTTGGAATTGGGAGGTACTTTTATTAATTGATCCAATCTTGTCATTGTATTTCCAGGTACATGACACTTTCATATCCAGTGCATCTTTATCTTTTTTGTCCACTATCCTAGGCATTGAAGTTATTGAATCTTCACAAACGTTATTTATTTCCCCTTCAAAGATAACACTCCTAGAGAGTGAGTTCTCGGCCTTTTTTTCCCACTACCACCACCATTACCCTTCATAATCACAAGAACAACAACAACTTGTACGTTTTCGCCACCATTACCCTTCATAATCACAATAATAACAACAACTTGTACGTTTTTGCGTACTAACAGAAACAGCAACATCACAACCTTCTAAACCAGGTAAATAGAATTTCACTCTTGATATTCCTCTAGAAAAATCCTATTTACATTTGAAACGATGACCTACTTTTTTGTATATTCCCAAAATTTATATAACTGCTTCATCTCCAAGCAAATTTAAATTTAAAGTAATTTTAAGAATTTACTATATACTATTTTTAACTTGTACGTTTATTATATACTAATTGATTGAAATAATATATCTACAAGTCGCAAATGACACAATGATAATATTTTAAGAACTAAAATATACTAATTGATTTCATCATTGCTTTAAGCTACTGTTACTATATCAAATTAATATCAAACTAATAGCTTAGAGAATTATGGTAGGTAAATAAATTTGCAAGTATTAGTAAAAGCTAACCAATTACTATATCAAATTAATATCAAACTAATAGCTTAGAGAATCATGGTAGGTAAATAAATTTGCAAGAATTAGCAAAAGCTAACCAATTACGAAAATGTTAGGATTCGGAAACAATAATACATATCACATATGACATACTTTATCACCAGCGTTAATATTGATAAGAAGATATCACTCTTCCAACGCACTTTGATTTGATCTTCAGAACAAATTATCTTTGTAGGAAATTTAAGATTTGAAAACAGGAAGATATTACTCTTTCAGCACCATTTGAACTTTAAAGACCTTTATGCTTTAATCTCTAGGGTTTTATTACTTATTCGAAATAAAAAACTTATCCCCTAGATTTGGCCGAACTAATACAACAATTTTGATTTGGGACGAATAATACACAAATAATTAGTGAATTCCATATTATACGCGTCTTGGGGTTAGCGTTTAAATTGGTCATCCACATCATTTGGTCCCGATTGATTCGTTAAAGTTCACAAATAATTCAGTGAATTACTAACCAGAATTCGGCCTAACTTCTCAAATTTTGAATGACATGAAAATATAGGTGACATGAATATTTATCACAAATGAGAACAACTATGGTGATGTCATGTGTTATATTTGGGTCACTAACTACCGATTCAGAAATTTAGTGGTTAGGATCATTTTGTTTTATATGAATTGGTACCATCTGTTAATATTGATATTCCCTTTATCAATAAAAAGTCCTCCCTCCGTCTTAAATTATAAGTCCGGTTTGAAAAAGTCAAGATTTTAATAAGACCGCAGGAATTTATAGAATTGTCCATATTAAATGTTAAATTATTATTATAGTTAAAATTAAACACATTTAGTATGTAGTAATATTATATATTCGGTAGTATTTGGTAAAAAGAAATGTAAGGGAAGATTGATTATTTCCTAACTATACAAACATCATTTTATTTTTAAACTGAATGAAGTATTACCAAGAAAGATATTAACGCATTTGTTTCCCTAATTATGTATATTATTTAAGATTTTAAATTGAATCATATTAAAAATTATTTTATAATTATAAAAAATTAAAAAAATATGTAATAGTTAATAAAAAATATGATAATAAATAAAAACTGACAACTATTTAAAATAGAAGAGAGGAATTATAATTTAAGACGGAAGAGTATTAAAATTGGAATCAATCCATAGCCGTTAGATTCCCATGATAAAAATCGTGTTTTTTTAATGTTATTTTTTTGTAAAGAACGGGACGTCTTTCTCGAAGATCTATAACCTAAAACTAAAAAACACATTCCCGAGAAAGAACAAAAGTATCAGATTTCCGTCGCCGAATAATAACAAATGTTCGGCCACAATCTTCACTTGTCTGTTTCTCTCTTTGCATTCTCCGATCATTATTACCGGCTTATCCGGCGACTTCTCATCTTCCTTAATTAAAGTACGTCACGATCGTTAATTCCGCCGTATCACTTCATTTCCTTACTTTTCCTTTCAGGTAAATATTATTTTTGTCTTTATGAATTATGGAGATTTTTGTATATCTGAGCTACAATTTTGAGGTACTTGTTTTAGGGTTTCTTTTTCTGCCTCTTATTCTAACGTTTTACTCTTAGTGCTAACTTAATAAAGGTTCTGTGATAAAATTAGCCTAAAATGAACTTAATTGCACACTGAGCTGAGCTGTACTCTTTGCTTGGTATTATTATGGACCCTGTTCTATTGGTTTAATCCTCATGGTAGAGGGATAATGTTTTGCTTACATGTTTAAATGTAGGAGAAGGTAGAATGGTAAGACGAAAGATAGTTTCTGGGAGTATGCAGAGGAATTAAAAGGGCGTGTTGCAAATTTTGTCATAAAGATTATCCTGGGGGGATTGCACGGGTCAAATCTCATTTGTCTAGACAACCAGGGAGAGATATTGCAATTTGTAATTGTGTGCCAGATGATGTCCAAGCTTTGGCTTTCATTGCTGTTCGTGGTAAAAATTTCCCTTACAAGAAAAGGAAAAGTGTATCATATTCAGCAAACAGGGAGGGAAGTGTGGTTGATTTATCGTTAGTCAATGTTACTTCTTGTCCTGGTGCTTCTACCGATGTACATCAAAATTCTATAGTAGCTACTTGCAATAAGAATAAGGGTAAATTGTCGGTGGATAAATTGGTAGCTCAAGCCTTCGTAATGAATAACATTCCTTTCGATGTTATCCAGTCACCGTCATTTTTTTCAATGATGAAGGAAGTTGCTGAATGTGGTACTAGTTACTCGTTGCCAACCTATATGAATCTTTGCACAAATTTGGTAAGAGATGCGAGGAGTGATGTTGAGGAGTATGTAAATACAGTAAAGGAGTCTTGGTCTCTCACAGGATGTACTTTAATGGCAGACATTTGGACGGATTCGAGAGATTGCTTATTCATCAATGTAATCGCTTATTCTCCAAAGGGGGCTGTTTTCTTAAAATCTGTTGAAATATCTGCGCCAAGGAAAGGAGATGCATTTGTTGGAGCTATCGTTATGTCTCCTATACTTATGCCTGTTATAGATGAAATTGGACCAGAGAATGTGGTGTAGATAATCACTAATAATGCTACACATCATGCTTTTGAAGATGATTGGGTCACAAGGAGATATCCTCATATCTACAGAACGCAATGTGCTGCCAATGAGATTCAAGTTTTCTGTTGGAAGATTTATACGAAGGAGTTGAATGGATACAAAATGTTGTCGATGATGCAAAGATAACAGTGGATTACATGTACAAGTACCCTGAGGTTTTAAGGTTAATGAGGTCAGCACTGGTGAGAAGGAGTTAAAAAAAAAACCTGTAGAACCAGATTTTCTTCCCACTTTATAATGCTTCAATCTATCGCAGAAGTTGAAGCGAATTTACACTTAACTGTTGTCTCTCGGGAGTGGATAGATCTGAGTTTCAGCAACATTGAAGTTGGAGACAGTGTTACTCAAACAATTCAAAGTGAAACCTTTTGGGGAGGACTCAAGGATGTAATATCAGTTTTCGAGCCTCTTATAAAAGTACTGTATTTGGTTGAAGGTGAGGGATCAACTGCTGGTTACTTATATGAGTCGATAGAAAAAGCAAGTGTGGAGCTCAAGCGACGGTTTACTATTGATTCTACAAAATATTTTGTGCTATGGGAAATGTTTACAAAATGGCATGAAACAAAAGTTCAAAAGATACACGCAGCAGCTGCATTTCTCAATCCCTCTTTAATGTATGATGGGAAAATCAAATATGAGCTGCCTAATATTAGAGATGGCATGAATTACGTTATGGAGAACTTACTTGGCACGAAAGAGATGGACGATTTTGCTGCACAATTGTTGCTTTACAATGGTAAAAGTTCAAAGCTGTTTAACACGCTCTCAGTGTTAATGATGAAGAAGGCTCATCCACGTAGGTCTATTGGCTTTTAAGGTTGAGCTGTTTTATTATTTATTATGTATCGAATTTGTAAGCATACTTTTACACGTTGTGTAGGTGTCTAGTGGGAATATAATGGCGGAGAAGTTCCTTTGCTACGTAAAGTAGCTATTCGCATTCTGAGCCAGCCATGTGCTTCTTCGGCTTTAGCACGAAACTGGAGTACATTTGAAGCTGCAAAGACAAAGAAGACAAAAAAAAAAAAAAACTACCTGAGGATGTCTTAAATGATTTAGTGTACGTGAGGATGAATTCGAAGATGATAGCTTGTTATAATGACCCTGAAATGCGAGATAGCTTTGCAATTAATCTAGAGAAGCTTGAACAGCTTCCAGATTACCATAACGACAATTACGAGGAAATTGAAAACAAGGAGGCGACTGCTGATTCTACCACATTCACGTTTGATGAAATGCTTGGCCTTGGATCTCGGTCACAACTTTCTTACAATGCGGCCGCTGTTTAGCGGTAAACTTCTTTTTTTTTTTTGGTTTTAGAAAACAACTTAAATTGTATAATTCACCTTTTAATTACGGTAATAATATGGATTTGATTGTTCAGGTTACTGCTTGAGATTTCACTGTTGCTTAACAGAGCCTGTTCATGTATTCTTCTGCAGCAATTGAGAAACTTCAAAAACATTTTTGTGAGAGAAAAGTTCATTGCCATATACAGTTTCCTCTTTTTGATGATCTACTGTTATGTCAAATTTTAAGCTGAAACCCAGAATTTTTAAGTCTATAAACATGTTTTCAACATTCCTACCAAACAAAAAAAAAATGTGTACAAGAAAAGCAAGTTTAATAGAAAAGGAATGAACTAGGGCTACCAATGAAATGAAACTTCATCTGCAAGAGAAACAAAGAGTACGAGTGAGATTAAAGTGAGGTGCGTAGCTATAAGTGTACAACAACCAAGATTAGGTATCTCTGTCCCTTTTTAGATTTCTCAACCAACTTGAGCATGTAATATCAAATCAAATCATTAAATCTTGTTAATAAAGCTTAAACCGTTGAGCAGTCAAATATATAAACAAGAAACTCTGTCTTCCAAAATTTTGTAATGCTATGCCATTAACCTTTTCATTTCTCTTGAAAAATAAAAATCGATTATTTTGTCTCTTAAGTTTTGTTTGTTTTGGTGTTCTTGTATAGTACGTACGTAGTAAGGATGAGAAGTCGCATCCAATGACTAGTAATCCTTCCTTTCTCCATTGGTTGTGTTTCTCAGTCTAGTGTAGCTGTGGTGGATGATCCAAAGAAATCAAAACTTGAACGTGAACAATCAGAAAAAGAAGACGAGAGCCCAGATGGAGAAGTAAATACAAAGAATTCAACTCTTGCTAAACCAAATATCTCCTTAAGCTTCTACAGATTGATAAAGAACTTCAAGAACTTGTCTCAATATGTTGTGCATGCCAATATGTTTTTAAGTTATTTGTGTGTTTTCGGTCTAATTTATTATCTTTTCTTGGTTTGGTTGTTATTGTTTTAGTGTACAAAGAAGATGATGATGACATGAAGATGGAGATGGAAATAGGATTTCCTACAGATGTTAAGCATGTAACACAAATTGGTTGGGATGGAAATAATTGTAAAGCTACAACCATTATCAAGGTATGGAACAAAGAAGTTTTTGGGTGCATTAATAAGGCCATCGATTTGGCGCTTACCAAGATGAAAGAGTTGGATGATCTAGATGATGGGAGGGGTTTTACCGTAGATGAAGAAGACTTGTTAGTGATGGCTAAGGCAAATTTCGAGTTGGCACATAGGCGTCAAAGCGTAATGTTGAGACAAAAATCTAGAATTAGATACTTTAGAGATGGGGATCGCAACACAAGGTTTTTCCATAGATTGGTGAAGGGTCATAGAGCTTCAAACAATATCATCAACCTTCGTATTAATGGTAGGTGGTCGGACAACAAAGAGGAAATTAAGTTGGGCATTGCAAATCACTTTGAGCATGCCTTCAAGGAGAATTCCAATTTTCGTCCTAGAATCAAAAACATGTGTCTTAAGAAGATTGATGAGAAAGCTCGTTTATGGTTGGAAAGGTCTTTTAGTGAAGAGGAAGTGAAAACGCAATTAAAAGCTTGGGAATCGACCGTGCACCGGGTCCGGATGGTTACCCTTTAAAGTTCTTTATTGTTTGTTGGGAATTTATAAAAGAATATTTGATGAAGGTTTTCAAGGAATTCTATGATCTCAACATTCTCCATTCGTCTTTAAAAAACAGTTTTATCGCCCTAATTCCAAAGAAGGCGAATGTTGAGGAAGTTAAAGATTTTCGACATATTAGTCTAATTGGGAGTGTATACAAAATCATCTCTAAGTGTTTGGCGGATCGCCTAAAGGTATACCTCCCTTCTTTAATCTCCTCGTCACAATCTAGTTTTATTAAAGGTAGACAAATTCTTGATGGAGTTTTGATAGCAAACGAATGTGTAGATTCTAGACTCCGTCAAAAACTTCCGGGTTTGGTATGCAAGTTAGACTTTGAGAAGGCTTTTGATAACATAAATTGGAAATTTCTCAATGAAGTGCTTTTTAAAATGGGCTTTGGTGGTGTTTGGAGGGCTTGGATTAGAAATTGTTTATCATTCTCTAAATTTTCGGTTCTTGTCAATGGATCATCCTATAGCTATTTTGGTAGCGAAAAGGGCCTTCGGCAAGGAGATCCTCTATCTTCCTTTCTCTTCACAATTGTGGGTGAAGTCTTAAGTTGTATGTTGAGCAAAGCTCAAGAATTTGATCAAATTACGGGGTTTTCGGTAGAGGAAGGAGGAACAAAAATTAACCATTTGCAATTCGCCGATGATACCATTGTTTTTCTAGATGCGAAGGAGGACCAAGTTGCCACTCTCCGTTATCTTCTTCTTTGTTTTGAGTTAACTTCGAGTTTGAAGATTAATTTTTCTAAGAGTAGCTTATACGGAGTAGCGGTGGAACAGAGCATTGAAAATTATGCAAACTTGTTGGGATGTAAATTTGAAAGTTTTCCAAGTAAATACCTTGGTCTTCCGTTAGGTGGGAAAGTAGGAGGAACTCAAAAATGGGAAAAAACGCTCGATATTTGTGCAAAAAGGATTACTCTATGGAACGGAAAAGCGATGACAAAAGCGGGTAAGTCAACTCTTGTCAAAAGCATTTTAGGGAGTTTACCAATTTATTGCCTTTCTCTTTTTCTTGCTCCTTGCGCCATAACTAAGGAAATGGATAAGGTGGTGCGGAACTTTTTATGGGATGACGATCATAACACTAAAAGAATTCATAATGTTGGTTGGACTACGGTGTCAAAATCAAAAGAAAAGGGAGGTCTTGGCATTAGAAGATCAAAATTAGTGAACTCGGCTTTGTTAAAAAGTGGTGGTGGCGGTTTGGCTTAGAGAAAGATTCCTTGTGGAGGAAGATTATAGTTGAAAAATTTGGTGAAACATCAAATGGTTGGGAAACTCTCCAACCCAAAGGATCCAAAGGAGGTAGTCTTTGGTACAACATCTACAAAGAGCTAGAAAATTTCAATAAATATATCAAATTCAAGGTTGGCGCGGGTGAGGAAACAAGATTTTGGGAAGATGTGTGGATAAGGGATGAAAAACTTTGTGATATGTTTAAATCGGCCTATGAAGCATCAAGGACCAAGGAGTTGGTGGTAGCACGCATGTTCGATGTAGTAGACGGCGAGATAAGATGGAAATTTATGTCTAGAAAAAGGTACTCGCAAACCATCTCAAATGAAGTCTCAAGCATTTCAACTATTCTAGCCCCTTTCTCTTTTCAAGAAGGTGTTGCGGATAGTCGTATTTGGGACGGAAACATCAATGGTCAATATACGGTCAAAGATGGCATGAAGGTCGAAGAGGAACAAGAGATGCCAACTTTCACTATAGATGTTGTGTGGAACCGCAATTACCCATACAAAATCAACTTTTTTCTTTGGCTACTTGCTCATGATAGGGTAATGACGAAAGACAAGCTTATAAGGAGAGGCATGGAGGTCTCTAGCCTTTGTTGCTTTTGTGGCGAAAATGAAGAGACAAGTGACCATCTTTTCTATGATTGTTGGAGGATCCGAAAGATATGGGACTACTTTAGTGAAGGATTGAGGAGTAATTGGAGATACAACTCCAATGTATCCACCAACGTAAACGCTTGGAAACTCAATTGGGGTGATGATCGCCTTAGTCAAATTTGGAACAATATCCCGGTTGCTATTTGGTGGAGTATTTGGAGGGAGCGGAATGCAAGAATCTTCGCCAACAAAAGGAAAAGATTGGAAAGTTTAATTAGAAGCGTTAAAATTCAAGCTTTCTTTTGGGCCGAATCGAACACAAAAATGCTAGGTTTAACCTCCAATATGGTTGTAGCTCTTTGGGACTCTCTATTTCGGCACCATTGATGGTTGTATTTTGTTTTTAGCTTTTTGTCTTTCCTCTTTCTTTGTTCCTCATGGTTTTTGTCTTTGTTCATTGGGTTGAGGTACCCCTTAAGTACCTCCTCTTTTTCAATGAATTTTCTTTTGACCGATCAAAAAAAATAATAACCTAAATGCTTTCGAACTCTTCTCGTCTATTCCTTCCATGGATTCTCTAAAGTAGTCTGTAGCTAATTATTAACCTCGTTCATGCATTTGTTTCATTATGTTTATGATAAATGATGGTGATGATTAACTTGTTAATAATCACAATGGATCCACACAAATCTGAATTACTAGTAATTCTACACAACTATGAAATGTATCTATGCTACTTTGACCTTTTTTTTTTTGTTTCCTTTTTTGAAGCATATATGACTGTATTTCTTAATCTCAGTATATTTTAAGCCATTATATGTATTTTAACAATTTTTTCACATAAAAAAGAAAAAAAATATATTTTCATAAATATATTCCAAGTTGAAGGAAAAATAGAATATTCATTTATCAAATCAATCATTCTATAGGCTGATATTCGATCCTACCAACAACACCAACACTGGACTAGAATCCGTTAGTAGTATTTTTCTTTCAAAAATAAACTATTAGTATTAGATTTGTGTCCGTATTTATTTTTTCATAATAATAATCCGTGCTACGAACCGGTTTGATGAGAATTTTAATTTGGTGTGACAAGGGTTTCGTCCCTTCCCGACCTTCCCGTCGTGATGTATTAAATCTTCTTTTCCTTTTAATAAAATTGGCATGTAACTGTACTATGCATTGGGCATATTTAACTTCTCATAACATTTATAATTTTTCACAAAACAAAACGATAGCCAAAATTGGTATGTAACCCATGCTATGCACCGTGTTTGATGAGAGGTTTTGATTTGGTGTGAACAAAACGAAGCATCATCATGTCGCGATGCATTAAACCTTGATTGCATCTCTAAAAGTATTTAGATTCAAAACCTGTATTGATTCTCATCACAAACACACATACACATGGTTAACCGGTGGCAAAGAGCTCGGTTCAGCGAACAATAGGAGTAGCTAAACTGGTCATTCATTCTGGCCTTTTTACAAACACCTGTGTGCAGTTTCGAGCTATTGATTGGGAAGAGACTGTTGGTACTCTTCGTGTTCCTGCTTAGTTATCCTTCCCTGCAATGCATCCAAATCTCATACAAACCAAATATTTCTAAACTCAACAGACTCTTAAAGCATTAAATTTCAAATATGTTCCTCACCTAAATACCAGCAGCAACAGTTGGGTTCTTCACTAATTATTATCATTTCCTTTACTGCAGCATCTCATTTCAAGTACGTTGGGTTAGTTTAGCAAGTCGCATCCATAAACCAAGCAGTAAAAGTCATCACATACAGTTGCATATGCGCTAATTACCGTCATGGTCAGAGTTATGTATCAATTAACTAAATCAATCTGATTCATAACCAATAATAGTATAGTTAACGTGCAATTCAAACAATAGCTGTTAATCATCCCAAACTCATAAAACCCCATGCATATACCCATAGAGTGATCAACAGCACAACAACATCAGTATACTTTGTGTATATATTACAAACAGATATACATCACTTGTACAGTAACACAATTGAGAACTTCTTTAGGGTAATTAACTTAATCCCAAGTATTGACCTTTCAACCTCAGCATTAACATTATATATGGAAAGGAAGCCATGACTTAGTAACATATAAGTGGGAGTCCAGTATATATACTAAGACCTATATTGCATTAATATTGAAAAACAAAGGAGTTTCAAAGCAGATCGCGTGTACCCAAAAATATTTCCCATCATATACAACATAGCATACATAATTTTTTACCATTATTAAATGTATGTAAGAAACCAACAGGAAATTTTATCCCTTTTTCTCCTCTTTCAGGCTTTTCATCAAACACTTCATGTGCAGTATTTGTTTGTGTCTAGAGGTGTGTCCTTCCTTGTTGTATTAAGCTCCTCTTATAGCTTTTTTACCTGCAAATTTGTGCTTGAATACAACCCAACAATTATAAGCATTCACAAACACTGAAACATTCTCAATTTAAGGTATTCACTTCCAAAAAATCAGTGACAACAGTTATTGTCCATTTTATGCTATATGGACACCCTTCTATAGGTCTAAGAATTGATGCATAAGCCTTATTGATAATAGATTTTAAGTCTGGTATTTCATCAGCAAGAACCATGTTTTTGATACAGGCAATGCGTATTAGTGGAACTCGATGTTAAGAACAGAACAAACCCATTAGTTTAAAGTAACAATACAATCCCATTTTTTTTTGAAACAATGGAAGAAGAAACCTTTCTCTGCAGCCCTAGAACACGTCTGGAGAGGAAAAAAATGGAGAATTTTTTTTTTACGGCAGGTTAGGTTAGGTTTTTTCTCGCGGAAATAAGTTTTTTTTCCTTTTTTTTTTCACGAAATATCTGATTGTGAAAAGTTGGAAAATTCTGTGAGAAAAGATAGGAACCGCTCTCTCTTTTCACCAATTGTGATTTTAAAAAATATTAAGTGTGAATAGTGTTCACCATTATATTATGAGGTGAGTTTTCTCACCGTTTAATGTGAGAGCGCGTATAAAAAATAGGCCTTTAAAGGGAAACTTTTTTACCATTATTAAATTTATGTAAGAAAGCAACAGGAAATTTTACCATATTTTTCTCCTCTTTCAGGCTTTTCATCAAACACTTAATGTGCAACATTTGTTTGTTTCAAGAGGTGTGTCCTTCCTTGTTGTATTAAGCTCCTCTTATAGCTTTTTTACCTTCAGATTTGTGCTTTAATACAACCCAACGATTATAAGCATTCACAAACACTACAACATTCTCAATTTAAGACATTCACTTCCCAAAAATCAGTGACAACAACTATTGTCCATTTTATGCTATATGGGCACCTACAACTATTGTCCATTTTATGCTATATGGACACCTTTTTATAGGTCTAAAAATCGACACATAAGCCTTATTATTGTGGGCAAGAACCATGTTTTCGATATAGGCAATGCGTATAGTAGAACTCGATGTTAAGAACAGAACAAACCCATTAGTTTTAAGAAACAATATAATTCAAAAAAAAATTATTTATTCTTTTGAAAAAATAGAAGAAGAAACCTTTCTCTGCAGCCCTAAAACACGACTGAAGAGAAAAAATGGAGAAATAATTATTATTTTTTTACAGCAGGTTAGGTTAGATTTTTTCCGATGAAAATAAGTTTGTTTTTTTTTTCACGGAATATCTGATTGTGAAAAGTTGGAAATTTCTGTGAGAAAAGATAGAAGTCATTCCCCTTTCACGAATTATGGTTTTAAGAAATATTAAGGGTGGGTAGTGTTCACCGTTAAATAGTAAGGTGGATTTTTTTCACCGTTCAACGTGAACGCGCATAAAAATTAGCCCTTAAAAGGAAAAGATTATTCCACTTAAAATGATATCCTTTTTTATCTGCCCCCTCAAACTATATTTCAAATTCTAGCCGGCCCTCATTATATAAGTTATCCATCCGGCCGAAAAAGTGAGTTTTTCCGTCTAAAGCCAGGTTAAATATCACGCATGTGGCACACTCAACTTAGGTTTAAAACATACTAACCTAGCCTCTAACCCGTGTTAGTTGAAAAGTAACTATAGTTATCAGCACGTTAAGTTTTTCGTGGAAAATAAACGGTTGTACTTTATTCTTCTTTTTTTTGAAACAAAAAATATTACTTTAGTCTTCTGAATTAAAACAATTGTTAAGTAAAAGAAACAATATGTGAGCGATAGAGAATGAGTTTACAGGCTTCTTCGAAATAATACAGAGAAGAAACTGCGCTCCTTACTGTATTCAACCCCTTTTTACGTCTTCTTCAGAAACGTACCAAATACACCGAAGAAATGTCGCGAGATCCCCCCTCCCCCCCCCCCCCTAATCCTTTCTATCTTGAAAACATAGTACTTTGCTAAAGATTGAAAAAAATCATCGGTATTTGTTTTTTATTAAATGGCAGATCTAAAACAAAAGTAAAACCCAAACCCAAACCCTGGTTTTAATTAATTTATTTCAATGAGATATAAATACAAGATATGGTTTGTTTGATTGTACTCCAATAATGTAAATATTGATAATAAAGCTGTCTTTGGTCCAGTTAAATCATGTATGATATGCTAAAGATTAAATACTGCATGTAAAATCAGTGATAAATATGTGATTTTTATTGTAAATCAATGTGAAAAATTCTATTTTTTCTAGGATATAGTACTGATTTGTATTATATAAAGCTTTGTTATTGTATTTGTAGAAACCATTGTTTTGTGTCGTTCAATTGTAATGGATAAATGGGTTTTCTTTAGATTTTGGAATGGTACAACTATTTTAAGACAAAACAAAACTCCATGTATTGTAGTATTTTTCTTTTGTTGCAACATTTAATTTCTATTTTACTACTATGGACTTGTATGTCAACTTATGATAAATGTATTCCAATGTTATTGTGAGGGGATAAAATCTCTAACTACATGTGTTCAAATACTATGGGAGGAATATCAGATTAAGATAAAAAAAAAAACACTGAAACAAAATCCTTTAAGAAGTACTGAAACAGACAGCATCATTGCATGATCGACACATAGGTTGCGGGAAAGCTTGGTACACTGCACGAAATAGACAATTATGTTGCATGACTGACACACAAGTTGCGGAAAAGCCTGACACAATAAAGGGAACTGACAAACATTAATGCATGATGGGCACGTCTCAATCGAACAGGTTGCGGAACAAAAGAAACTAAAGCATGACAAGACACTTTCAATAGCCACGTATTAGACATGCAGAATTTAGAAGGGACACACGTCAGACATGCCATAATTTTAGTAAGACCGCAACGTACACCAAAATCTAAAGATAATAACTTTCTTGCCCTTTTTTGGCCCGGTTCGATGGGCAAAGCAATTCTTTCTCCTCTGCAACCGCTTCCTCTACTCGTTATAGAACGGAGTAGTTTCCCCCTAGACTCGCCCCTTTCTCGCCGCCCTAGAAACTAGGATTGGAAGGACCTGGCATAAACTCGCCCGCGAGAGGATTAGGAACGAAGTTCTGGCACGTTCTACCCAAAAAAAAAGGGCACTTAATCAACAGGCTGACAGCAAGACTAAAGAGATGAGCTAACAGATGAAGCGGAGAATTATACCTGACTTTCCCACGGAGGACGAGTCGCGGCGTATTATTAGAATTGAAGGACCTGAGTTTGGGCAGTACCCTACTTATCTGTTTTCGATCAGACGATGGGTAAGATTGGGTGAAGCCTTATCTGTCGAAAAAACGTGCTCAACTACGGTAACTGGTGAACAGAGTGACTCATATTCATAGATTGGAGACCGGGAGAGAGACCTCATAAACAAAAAGAAAAAAGAAGGCGATATATCCAAGTCCCTCGTGCACCGAGATCCGTTTTCTTGGGCTGGTTTAAATGGCAAAGAGGATATTTTTCAATTGACACCGACGGATCAATTTGCTCTAGCTAGCAAGGAAATGGTAAGTGTAAACTTGACGACCTCTCGCAACATCTTGCTTTGATCAAAATCAAAGAATCTAGATAGCAAGGAAATGGTAAGTGTAAACTTGACGACCTCTCGCAACATCTTGCTTTGATCAAAATCAAAGAAGTACGCTTTTAACGAAAGTTAAATTAAACTATATGGGATCGCCCACCTAAGACTCCTTCTGAACCTTTAGGATTGGATCATCGTTGGTACTTCTTTCATTTCCTATTTTGCTTGCGGGATGTCCTCGCACTAGTGTGAGTTCGTTGCCCACGTAAGGGCGATCCTTCTTGATGACGAATTCCACGATAACGAGAAATATAAATCAATCGTTCGGTGTCTGCTCGTTCTTCTCTCTTCAATTCCCAATGAACAACATGATCTTGGCCTATCATTTCTTCAATTTGCCCTATCTGAGACTTAGTTAACTCCTTGATCTTGATCTTCCCACTGATACCTAGTCGAGAACGCTGCTGAAAGATCCCGCCCAGTGTCCCCTTCTTTCTCCCGCCGCCTTCCGAATATACAATGACAACTTCTGGTATAAGTCCGCAGAGGAAGTGCGGGATACTAAGCGAGAAACTAAGGGAAATACAAAGTGCGTAAATGAAGTCTTGTGAGAAATACAAATAAGTCTTGTGGGATACACTTCGTTCCAAAGTTTGGATAAGAAATAATAGGTGGAAAGTTAGATTGGAGGGACCCATGAAATTTGCTATAAATACCAAACTCTCAAACAGAAAGAGGGACGGGAAAATTTGGGAAAATTGGACATAAGGAATAGGATCAGAGCAAAGAGTTTAGGTATGAGACTTGTGTTAATTTGATAGTTCAATTGTTCTTTGATTAATTTGACTTTAATTATGTACTTGATATCTTTCTGAAACATACAAACATGAATAAAAATGATCTAAATCTTTATCACCCGTGGATGTAGACAATTTGATTGTCGAACCATGTTAAATAATTGTGTTGATATTTGTATTAATTCCTTGCTCAATCTGATAACATGTTACGTTTTCATTTTTAGAGATTTGATTTTACTATGTTTCCGACTTTGATGGTTGTGATCCAAAGACACTAGATATCCAAAGACACTAGATTTTTGGTAGTCACAATTTGGCGCTACAAAAAGGGATAGGTAAAAGAATTTATTCTACCTGTCCAAATCTTCATTTTTAGAAAACCTTGAATTTCTTTATCTTATAAAACCCCCCTATTACAACATTTTTAACTAGGAGTTTTTTCAATCGATGTTTATATAGATTTAATTGTTTGCACATTCTTTAGTTGATACCTTTCATTTATATTAATATTCCTGGATACCTTATATATTCTCCTAATCATGGGTTTGAAAACTTTGCTCATAAACTTCCACCAAAATATTATGTTTTATAATAGTTATGCAAAAGAATTTAGCTTGAAACCATTAAATTTATGTGTCTCTGATTCAGTTGATTGTATGAATTAAAATTGTATTGTAACAATCTAGTTTTGATTCTTGTCAAAACAATAAAATAAGCTTTGAATTAAATTTCTGAACTTGATCTTGTTTTGTTTGCAAAAAATGATTTGATGAACTTATAAAACCTGAGTTAAATTGGAAAGTTATCTAGTCATTATGTGATAAATTAAAATTTAGCTGAATGTTTTCTATCAGTAAAATTGTTTTATATATATATTACGGGTGTTAAAGTCCTATGAAACACATATCTCATTATCTGAACTCTTGTTAGAATATTGACAAAGAAACTTCTACGACAGCACAAGATTAAACAATGAAGATATTAGAATATTCCAAAAGAAATTACGTAAATGGAGACAGTTGCAAATAGAACCGCGCAAGAACAAGATGGTGATATAAGAAATCTTGGAAATCAGGCAATAGAGACTCTTCCATAAAGACAAGTAGTAGAGGAATCCCAAGGACCAAACCCTTGGATGCTCAGACAAATATTCCAGTTAGTCAGTCAATTAACCAACCACATGAAGAAGCATCACAGAACAGGTTTGACTCTATTAATCAACTGTTTGAAGAAATGATTGAAATGCGTAAGGCACAAAAAAATTATGCAGAAAAAATTGCCCGTTTAACCCAAGAGAACCAAATGCTCAGACAAAAGGCCCAACAGGATGCGGAAGCATCTATTAGCAGAATACAGGGGAAAGAAGTAAGCTCAAACAGATCCGCAAAAGGTAAAGCAAGGACCAATAAAGATCAAAGAGTGATGGTAGTGGAACCCGCACATGACACATATTTTCACTCAAAACAAAACAAGATAAATCAGCGGTATGAACCTGATAGATTATATTTTGATGATTCAGAGCCGCAAATCAACAAATGGCAAAAATATTTTGAGGACATGGAACAAATGAGAGAAGAAATCAAAACTTTGAAAAATAAACAAGAGGGAGGGCGACTTGAAGAAGTGTTAAAAAAGGACAGTAGAACACCATTGGCCTCGCACCTTGCGCATGCATCAATCCCGCATAAATGCAATCTTCCCATCTTTGAATGTTACGATGGGGCAAAGGATCCAGCGACTCATTTAAAGTACTACAACCGCAATATGACCCGTTGGGAACAAGATGATACAATTATGTGTCGATATTTTCCTTCAAGTCTGAAAGGCTCAGCATTAACATGGTATGATAATTTACCAGAAGGGTCAATACATTCATACGCACACTGACTCGTAAATTTTTGGAAACATACACGTATAATAAACCCGCAGACGCTGGGATGGACAAGTTGTTTTCCCTAGCGTCTTGGACATAGGAGATTATCCGAGACTACACAGATCGATGGCAGTCGATCTATCAAGCAATAGGGAATGTAAATCCAGAAATTTCTATTAACTGCTACAAATGGGGGATAACCAAGAGCCCACTCTTTGTAGATATTCATGGAAAAAATCCAAAAACCGAAGGGGATCTGAGGGAAATTATTGAAAAACAAGGTTGCAGGATATCCAAAAATAACATCCAAGAATAAGTTCCCAACATCAGAGGGTTGCCAACAGGGAAAATTTTGTGGAACCCTCAACAAGTTCCGGAAAAAGGGTTGCGGGAGAAAATCCTAATATTGAATTCGAACGAGGTAAGGCAGATGATGAAAGAAAGTTCAACCGCCAATTTGAGGATCGAGTTTTCACTAAACTCAACACCCCATACTCACAAATTCTAAATGCAATCAAGAACATGCAAGATTTTCAATGGCCATGGGAAAAAGGAAAGCAGCCATCACACACACAGAATTCAAAGGATTATTGTGAATATCATTGCTTTTAGGGCCATCCCACAAGAAGATGTAGGAATTTAAAGTTGCAAGCTCAAAAATTGATCGATATGGAGAGCTGAAAGAATCTCTTTATTTTCCCAATCCTCCACCAAGGCTCAACATGGGAAAAACTGTAAATACTCCAAAAAATAACCGAACTATTAATATGATTTCCTATACCGTTCGAGTCAATCATCTATGAACGTAGATATTGACAAGAAGCTACGTAAAAGAATTCACAGTCATGAAGTCTTCAAAGTTGCGGGAAGAGTCACTGAAACATGGGAAGAATGGATGGCTTCCCCGTTAACTTTTTCAGCTGACGAGGTCGATCAGGAAATAGAAACACATAATGATCCGTTGGTGCTTACTCTACCAGTATCTGGATGGAATGTCAAGAAGATCCTCATGGATGGGGGAAGTTCCCTTAATGTGTTATTTTATGACACATTCCAAAAAATGGGATTAAAGGACGATCAACTTATACCTTCTTACTACACTATCTATGGGTTTAATGGGATAACCTCAAAACCAAAAGGGGAAATTTTACTTGATGTTATGGCAGGAAAATTAAGTATTTTGACTAAATTCAGTGTAGTGGAGGCACTGTCTCTATATAATGTCATCATTGGGACATTGGGTCCACCAATTGAAAGGAGTGACCTCAACATATCACCAATACTTGCGATTTCCGACACCGCAAGGGGAGATGGAGATAAAAGGGGATCAGAATGTTGCAAAATCTTGTATCCTCGCAGAAACTCACATGAATGAGAAACGATTTCAGCAACAACAAGAGAGAAGAAAATAACGAAAGATAAAAGCCAAAGAAGAAGCAGTAAACCAATATTTGATTGAGACTGCGGGAAGAGGGTCAGTAAATGAAACAAATAAATATACTTCATCAAAAGCAAACATGCCAAAAACTAAAGAAGGGGCAGTATTCCAGAATAGCAATTAAAGGGAGCTCCCACACTTTTAGGATCTCCCAAATCCATTTTCTCAGCGTTGAAGAAACCAAGAATGTTAATATAGGAACGGAAGAAGCTCCGAAAATAATCAAGATTGGAACATTAATGGAATCGGAAAGGGAACTTGATTTGGTCACTCTACTTAGATATTATGTGGATATTTTCGCATGGAAAATGGAGGATATGCCAGGCATTGATCCAAATATTGTCTGTCATGAGTTACATATACATCCGGGTACTACACCCTTTCGGCAGCGCATACGCAAAGTGGCACCCGAATATCATTTGCAAGTTGAAAAGGAACTAAAGAAGCTCATGGATGCGGGATTTATTCGAGAGGTGTGATACCCAACTTGAATATCTAACATGGTGATTGTACCAAAAAAGAATGGGGGAGTAAGAATTTGTATAGACTTCACCAACTTAAACAAGGGATGCCCAAAAGATAGTTATCCGCTTCCCAGCATTGATCAGTTGTGGACGCGGTTGAAGGAAATGAGGCTTTATACTTCATGGATGGGCATTCAGGGTATAATCAGATTGCTATAGATGAAGAAATCAAGAACACACTGCATTTTTCACTCTACACGGTTTGTACTGCTATACCAAAATGCCATTTGGGCTAAGGAATGCGGGTGCAACTTATCATCGATTAATATACACAATTTTTATACCATGGATAGGTCGCACCCTGGAAGTTTATGTAGATGATGTGATGATAAAAATTAAGCTTTCAAAGGATCATCTACAAGACTTAAAAGAGATATTTGAGGCCTTACGAAAATAAAAAATAAAAGTCAATCCAGACAAATGTATTTTTGGAGTTACGTCAGGAAAGTTTTTGGGGTATTTGGTCACCAAAAAAGGGATTGAAGTTGATCCGGCAAAAATACAAGCAATTGTCAACATGCCATCACCAAAGAATGTAAAAGAAGTCCAGAAATTAAATGGTTGTTTGGCCGCACTTATCAGATTCATTGTCAGATCATCGGACAGATGTAAGCCCTTTTTTGACACCTTGAAAAAGAAAAGTAAATTTGTATGGAAAAAAAATTGTGAGAAAGCTTTCCAAAACATCAAAGCCTATCTCGCTACATTACTCGCATTACAAAAACCAGAGCCTGAAGAGGTGTTGTCCTTGTACATAGCTGCAACAGAAGATGTTGTAAGTGCGGTATTGGTACGAAAAAATGAGAAAGTAGAGAAACCAGTGTATTGCATCAGTAAAACTCTTAATCTTGCAAAAAGGAACTACACCAAAATTGAACAATTGATATTAGCACTGGTTTTTCCACACAGAAGTTGTGCACATATTTTCTAACATATTATGTGCGGGTACCAAGTAAAACTCCGTTAGAATCTGTACTAAAGAATGTGGGAAAAGTAGGGAGAATAGCAAAATGGAATGCACAATTGGAACAATTCCACATCATATTTGAAATATAAATTGCACAAAAATCATAAGTCTTAGCATATTTCCTTGCGGGTTTACCACTGGATGATGATTTTGAAATCCAAGGTTTGCCCGGAATAGAAGTTGATGATTCCCAAGATATTCTGAGTTCTGCAAACTCCCACAGATGGGAAGTATTTGTTGATGGGGCACGAAATAAAGAAGGAGCGGGTATCGGAATTGTGATTACTACCCCTACAGGAGATCGCATGGTACATGCATTTCTTCTTGAATTCGGTGAACACACAAATAATATAGTAGAATATGAGGCTGTGGTTCATGCCTTACGTCTTATTATCGAGTTGGGAATAAATGATGTGCGGCTTACAAGTGATTCACAACTGATAATTCGGCAGGTTGAATTGAAGTATCAAGCACTTGATGAAGACTTGATAGAATACAAGAATCTTGTTCAAAAATTGGCATCCCAAATTCCAAACATAATTTTTCGACATTTGTCTCGAGATAAAAATCGTCATGCTGATGCATAAGCATTCATTTCTTCAATGATAAAAGATCAAAATACTTTAGTAGTCAAAATTGGGCGAATCTATGAGCCATCAATAAAGTTATGGGCATTCGAAAACATGGAAAAATAAGTTGGTGAACATATTGAAGATGTAGCCATTAAAGATGATGCAAACCTTCCGCATAAACCAGAAAATGAATCATCTAAAGAGGATTGGAGGCTCCCGATATTTCAATACTTACAAAATGGGATATTGACCGCAGACACTAAAGAGGCAAGGAAAGTGCAATCAAAATCTGCAAATTACCAGTTGCGGGGTAAAATTTTATACCGCAGATCTTTTTTAGGACCATTACTTCGGTGTTTGTCACAAAAACAGGGACAACGTATTCTCACAGATATTCATTATGGAGATGCGGGAAATCATAGTGGAAGACGATCATTTGCACTGAAAGCAAAAACACAAAGATATTACTGGCCATTTATGCATAAAAATATGGAGAACCTGGCAAAAAGGTTCGAAGAATGCCAACGCTTTGCAAAGAGAATTAAAGCTCCCGCAACAGAACTCAATTCCGTACTTAGCCCCTGGCCGTTTGCAAAATGGGGAGTAGATATTGTTGGGCCCTTAGTAGAAGGCACAAAAAATATAAAATACTTGATTGTAGCAACAGATTATTTCACTAAATGGGTAGAAGATAAATCTCTTGCTCGTATTAGGGATACGGATGTTTTCAAGTTTTTATTCGAAGATATAATTTGCAGATTCGGGATCCCGGTAGCTATAATCTCAGACAATGGACAACAATTACAAGGAAAAAATATTGATATGTTTTTCGAAACATTTAATATCCAAAAGAACAAGTCCACTCCACTTTATCCTCAAAGTAATGGACAGGCTGAAGCTATGAATAAAACTATTGCCATGAATCTAAAAAAGACTCTAGATGGACATCATAAACGATGGTGCGAACAGCTTCATAACAATTTGTGGGCATATCGCACGACAAGAAGAGAAGCCACTGGAGAATCACCATTTTCAAGCAGTTATTCCAACGAAAATTATTTTACCCACAACAAGGACAAAATCATGGGAAAAGAGTTTAAACACAGATTTAATGCTTGAGAAGTTGGAGGACTTAGAAGAAAGAAGGGAGGTTACGCTCTAAAGAATGGAGAATTATCAAAGAAGACTGGTAAGAGAATATAATAAGAAATTCAAGTTGTGGAATTTTATTAAAGGGCAATATGTTCTGCGACAAATACCAGAATATCAAAGAGACAAAAAAGCAACAAAATTTGCACCCACATGGGGAGGGCCATATGTCATACAAGATATTGTGGGACAAGGTTCATACCACTTGCGGAATATGAATGGAGAAATCTTACGACATCCTTGGAATGCACAACATCTCAAACCATATTACCCATAGCCAACAATGGAATCATACAATAATTTGGCTTCATACTAGGTAAAGCAGAACAAATGCAATCTCTCTAGAAAGTCCATATAAATGTCTATGAGTGTATGACTACTGGATCTTTCGCCACAGAGATGCCTAACATGATATTAATTATTGTATCAGGTACTCTCCATTTCAGGAGGTGCTCTAGGGACCGCATCTTTCCTCCTGTCCAGAGAGAAGTTAGACATGCGCTTCAACCTTCAAAGTAACTCAAGGTACAAAATTGCCTTGCGGTTAGTCAATACACAAACTCAATCAATGCACTAACAATCAATATGTATATTTATAAATTGTTTTACAGGAACAAAAATATAAGACAAAATGAAAGTGCTAATACAATTCGAAAGAAGGAAAAACTAAGGAACATGAACACAAAAGAAAAACAAAGAAGCGGGAAAAAATAAAGGAAAAACTAAGGAACAAGAGGTTTTTCATTGGAAGAAGGGTGTTGCGGGACTTCCTTGCGGCTATAGACTTTGGTAAATCGGTCAGCCTTAACTTTATCAAGAGTGATGTTGATTGCTTTCGGAACTCCAGCACGAGCTTCAATCCTCAACCAAGAAATATAAGCTTTTGCAACTTCAAGCTCCTTCTTGCACTAATATACCTCGGCGACAAATTTTTCGACACTCCCCTTCCAAAAAACTATTTTCCCTCTCTCCGAAGCCAAGTCCCGATCTAAGCTTTCAGACTTTAAAGTTTCCTGATGCCATTTGTCATCCGCCTCTTTGGTTTTAGAGAATAAAAGTTCCAGCTGATTTTGTGCCTCATTAGCCTTGGCGGTAAAAAGTTCCAGGTGCCCTTTGATCTCTTTCACTTTAGCATTGGCAGCACCAAGCTCTCCTTCAGCCTTAGCAACTTTTGCGGCTGCATCTTTGAATTTCTCTTCAAAATCTGTAACGACAATAACAGGTTAGTCAATGCGGAAACGATATACAATTTCAAGTATGCAATAAAACAAGATACCTCTTGCGAGGGATTCAAACTCTGCTAATTCGTGAGCCATTGCGTCTTTAGAAACATCAAGGAAATCATATTCCCCTGAAAGTTTATGATAATTGTCCGTAATTTGTTGAAGCTCTTCACGACATCGATTTAACTCCGCTTGTTTTAATGAACCATCGTCCCACAACTGATTTGTTTCATTTGTACACCTTTCTACTTCTTTATGTAAGCAGAAGATATCACTTTCACGCAGGAGAATAGTATCAGATAGGCTGCGGATTTTAACTTGAGCATCCGCAAGTGCTTTCCCTTTAGCATGAGCCTCTGAAGCTGAGTTTTCTCTGTCTTTAATGAGTTGCGCCATGTACAAAGAAAGTTGAGAGTTGTGATGTGATCCGGAACGAGAAATTCCCGCAAGGATATTCTGACGTTCCACACAGAGTTTGCGATTATCTTTTTCCAATCTCTCTGATTGAGCCCGCGATTCAAGAAGACAATCCTTGGTCCATAGCAAAGTAGCATTATACTCATTCTTCTTGCGGATGTAATCTCCATATAAAAGCAGGTGCTTTAATTCTGATTCATTATACTTTGACTTGGTTTCATTCATCAAATCAACCAGGTTATTAAATCTTCCCATGATCCCCATATTTTCATTATTGACTCTTAAAACATAATCTGTCAAGTGCCTAACTCTATATTGCAGCCTAGTCACAATGTTTGAATCCCCCGCTGATCCCATAAAGTAATTCAGAAAACATATAAATAAAGTAAGAAAGTTGACGAGAGAAAAAGTATTAAACCTTGATTTTGAAGATCAAGCAACTGCTGACGAAGCGCATCATTTTCCCGCTTCAAACCCGCAGCTTCTTCTTCTACAGTTCTAAACTGAGTCTCCATCTACATGGATCGTCCTTTAAAAAACTTATAAGCCGTATAGGCGGCATTTTGACCCCGGGCAAGCTGCAATTTACAGGATTAAAGTTATAAACAAAAATGAAAATAAAACGAAATTTAAGATTATTAAAATAATAAAAATATCTGCAAGAGAGCTTGTTGCGGGAAAGAATACGCTTCAACATCTGTAAGTGCAACTGTCTCCGCAAGAGATGAAGGATGATTTATATAGAAGGAGGGGTCGACGGGTTGGCCTTGGCCTCTTAGCCAGGCATCTTTCACTGCGTCATATGGTGCAGACCGCATGTACTCCTACAAGTTAGCGACCGCAGGACTATCTGATTCCACCGGCAGAGAATCGCATGGAATAGATAGTATCTCCTTTGACATAAACCAACGGAAAGCCTCTTCCTCCTTGTCCATTAGATTTAAATCTCCCGCAATTCCTTTTCCTTTATTCTTCTGCGAGATTTCTTCATTTATTTGCACTGCATCAGTGACATCCAAGCTTGCGACATTAACTACGATAGGAGCAGTTTCTACCATAGTATTTGTTAGTTCACCTTCTACTTCTCTAGTATTTGCCGACTCATCTGCTACCACAGCGTTTTCCTGCTCACCCTCTTCAACTGCAACACTTCCCGGTTCACGTTGAATGAGGAGATTCTCCTTATCAGATAAATCATCTTCACTTATAGAAGGTTCGAGAAGATCATCTCCAAACAAGGGGGAAAGTTGAGAAAGGAAGGAAGGTTCAGGATCAGCAGCTTGGTGCGGAAAATTGACCGCAACATCTGTAGTTTCTTCCACGACACCAACTAATTCCGCAGACTCAAAATTTGTTATTTGAAGGGGGACAGTCTGCTCTTCTTCATTTCTCTCAGGAACAGAGCTATCCTCAGCTCTCAAAACTGGTTGATTATGGGATGAATTACGAATTTCTCCCTCTTCTCTGTCAGTGGAAGCACGGGGCGTAGCCTTAGATTTCTTCCGACCCTATCAATATACCGCAAGAAGTCATTAAATAAAAATCACAAGGATCATAAGAATTCATTTGGATAAATCAATACCTTTTCTGTTGGAGTTGCGGCTTTACGTTTGACGCTCGAATTTACTTTCGAACCTCCTTCAGCTTGCGGCTATAAAAAAGAGGAAAAACAATTAAACGATGTTTAAAGCAGGATATAAAAAGATAGAGAGAAATTTTACGTACCACATTGACAAGCGGAAAAGCGAAGCCTTCAAAATTCAACCGCCAGGGGAAGTAAGGATGAAAACGCGATAGAAGGTTGTAAACCACGCTTTCTTGAATGAACCCGAAGACCCATGAACGTTCAATGACCAGGGAGTGCGGTACCACTTGAAATCATGATCATCGCGGATTTTTTCCCCGTAAAGGATCCCGCGTCCCAGGAATGACTTTCAACTTGGAATTATCAATCTCCCATAGCAAACGGAATCCTTCACCACCTTTGCGGCCCGGATCGACACTCCATTTCTTATAATTCTTCACAACTATGTTATCCGCATATGTAGCATGTAAGTTATCTACCGTGTAGTGTTTACGTTCCGCAGGGTCGGGAACGTAACATGTGAAGTTGGTTTTTCCCCTGCTACGCATACTACATTCATCCAACACGTGCCACCAATTCCCGTTATATTGGGTAACGGATCGGGCTAAACCGTGCTGGGACTTGTTACGGCTTGCGGAAACCTCAAATTGAAAAGAATTCCCGCTCTGGTACAGAGGAAGATGCAAGCCCTCATCCAATGCTCTCGCGGGTATTAACAGCCTGTTGTTGTTGTACTTAAACTTCTTCATCATCTCCAATGTATTTCATCTCCTTCAGAAGGATCATAGAAGGAAACTTTAAATTGCTGAAGATTGTGTTTCTTTTTTTAAATTCCGCAAGGTTCATCGACCTAAAGCCCAAGTTTTCATTTAATCGCTTATTTTTAGAAGGTGGTTTGCTGGCCGCAACAGATACATCTGCTGAACTTATTAAGTTGGAAGGTTGAACTCCTGAACTACCAGATTCATCTACCCCTTTCTTCTTCATCACATCATAGCGGGATGACTTCCTATCTAAAGGATAATCATCCTGATGAGAAGCACCACCAGCAGCTTTGTTATCATTCTTTCCAGTCATGATAAATTTTTATCTACATATGAAAATAAGAGAAGATAAGTACACCATGATCAAAAGCAAGAACAAAACAGAAATGTCATAAAACAGAAGAACAACAAGATGTTCACTGAAATACAGACCAGTAAACAATTTTCTGGTCAAGAAAAGAAAAGGATCATGCTAGAACAACCGGACATCAAAACAAAAAATATCATCATCATCATCATCATTATCACCATTCACTCCAACAAATAATAAACTGATAAATAAGAACATCATCATCATCACTGACTACTCTAAAAGATTCAGTCAAAGAAATTGATAAATAAACAAATACATTAAGGGAAAAGTTAAGAGAATTACCTGTAACGAAGTAAAATACAGAAGGAAAATCAGATGATTGAACGAAAAGAAGACTTGATCTCGATACAAAAAATCCTTAATCACTAAGTTCAGAAGAATGAAAAAGCACTGAGGAATTTTTGAAAAGTTCAAAAGAATGAAAAGCACAAAAACTGTAAGAAGAAGAAGAAGAAGAAAATAGAGAATGAAATGAGAGAGGTGGCTAACATTAAATAAGAGAAGACTGAAACTGACGAAACCGTCCAAAAGTGAAAGAGAGAGAAAATTTATCAGAGATATGATTTCTTCGAAAACTGCCAACTGACAGAAACGTGGGAAGAAAATTTATTAGTGGCGTAAAAATCGGAAGAGTAATAAATATTTTTCCTTTTTCAAATTTTTATCATATGCCAAAATTCAAAAGAAAAAAGGGGAAAATTATGAGGGGATAAAATCCCCAACTACACGTGTTCAAATACTATGGGAGGAATATCAGATTAAGATAAAACGAGAAACACTGAAACAAAATCCTTTAAGAAGTACTGAAACAGACAACATCATCGCATGAACGACACATAGGTTGCGGAAAAGCTTGGTACACTGCACAAAGTAGACAGTTCTGTTGCATGACTGACAAACAAGTTGCGGAAAAGCCTAACACAATAAAGGGAACTGACAAATATTAATGCATGATGGGGACGTCTCAATCGAACATGTTGCGGAACAAAAGAAACTAAAGCATGACAAGACACTTTCGATAGCCACGTATTAGACATGCAGAATTTAGAAGGGCCACACTCAGACATGCCATAATTTTAGTGAGACCGCAACGTACACCCAAATCTAAAGACAATAATTTCAGTATAAGTCCGCAGAGGAAGTGCGGGATACTAAGCGAGAAACTAAGGGAAATACAAAGTACGCAAATCAAGTCTTGCGGGAAATACAAATAAGTCTTGCGGGATAAACTTCGTTCCAAAGACCGGATAAGAACTAATAGGTGGAAATTTAGATTGGAGGGACCCATGAAATTTGCTATAAATACCAAACTCTCAAACAGAAAGAGGGATGGGAAAAATTTGGGAAAATTGGACATAAGGAATAGGATCAGAGCAAAGAGTTTATGTATGAGACTTGTGTTAATTTGATAGTTCAATTGTTCTTTGATTAATTTGACTTTAATTATGTACTTGATATCTTTCTAAAACATACAAACATGAATAAAAATGATCTAAATCTTTATCACCCGTGGATGTTGACAATTTGATTGTCGAACCACGTTAAATCATTGTGTTGATATTTGTATTAATTCCTTGCTCAATTTGGTTGGCTGATAGTTTGTGGGTAGCAAATAGTTTGGAAGATGAAATAAGGAGACGCATCAAGTCATGGAGGCTTAAGTATATTATGGAGGAGATATGGGGAAGATATCAGGTTTCTATCCCTTACTGGAGGGCTTGGAAAGCTATGGGAATTGTAATGGTTAGAGTAAATGGTAATTATGATGCTTGCTACTATGCAGTTCCAGAGTTGTGCAAACAAATAATAGAAAGTTGTTTAGGTTCTCTTTGTACATATTCAAGACTTGATGCAAATAATAGTTTTCTTCATATGTCAATGTTCTACAAGGCTCATATACAAGATTTCTTCAATCATGCAGGCATGTAATAGGATTAGATGCTAGTTTCTTGAAAGGAAAGTATGAAGGCGTTATCATGGCTGTTACTGCCTTGGATGCAAGAAATGGACTTTTCCTATTGGGTATTTTTGTATGCAGAAGTGAAGATCGTGAGAATTGGACCATATTTCTCAGTACTCTTACAATTTTATTGGGAGGGTACAACAAGAGGCTGACATTCATTAGTGACCAGAAAAAGGGTTTACTGCCAGCTGTTGGAGATGTGTTTCCTACTGATAATCATCCGTGATGTTTCTTAGTGATTATTTGACTTAAAGTCACATGTCAAAAATCAAATTATATTTGTATATATCTTTTTTTCTGTTTGACTTTTTTTAAAGGTATCTAGTTGACTTTTATTCGTTTGTTTGCAGTTACTTTTTCAGACACATGTTCAAGAAGTTCAGGTCTGAATTCAAAGATGATGTGTTCAAGAATGTTGTATGGAATGCAGCAAAAGCTTATAAAGTTAAGCATTTTGATAAGTCAAATTGGGTGAGCTCAAGGATCTCTGTTACTTGATGAAAGAGGAACCCGCATCTTGAGCGAGAAGCCATTTTGACTATGCTGCAGAATGTGAGCATAACACTAACGATTTCAGTGAACCATTCAACTATTGAATAATCAAGATTAGAGATAGACCAATCTATATAATGGTTGAGAAGTTCCATTTAATGGTGATGACCATGTTCTATAGGAGAAGGAGTGAAGCAATGCAGTGGGATGAAAATGGACTTGTTCCTTATGTAGTGGGGGTGATAAATAAGTTAATAAAGAGATCAAATAAGTTGATCATTGCTGTAGCATATAGAAATGTTTTCGAAGTAACAAGTGGAACTAATGCAAGGTTCACTGTGGACTTGAAAACCAAGCAATGCAGTTGTATTCAATGGAAAATGAAGGGTATACCTTGTATACATGCAGCGGTTGTGATTGGTTCAAATAGGGAGAGTTAGGATAAGTAAGTTAAATTGGTACTTTATGATTTTGAACTCTTAGCTTTAGCATTTCATGTTTTTGTTGTCTACTTTCTAACTTTTTTAGTGGCACAGTACACCAGCACTACCTATTCAGTGGGTTTAGGACCACATTTGCAGGTGCAATCTACCCACTTGCTGACAGAAGTGATTGGGACATGGTAATGTTTTAGTCTCTTTCTTTTTCTCTTTAGGGTTAGTTCATTCTATGACTAAACATTTCTATCTTCTTTTCTGTAGCCTATAGGTATTGTTAATCCACCTGTCTTGAAGAGATGACCAGGGAGGCCAAGGACAAAGAGAATGAGGGTTGTTGATGAAGGTGAAGGACCATCCAGTAGAAATAGATAGTGTTCTACTTGCAAGTGTTTTGTCCATACAAGACTACATGTTAAGGCGGTGAGACTGCGAAAAAAAGGGGGTGTTTTGGCCATTATAGTGGAGGTACTTTCACTATCAAACCAAAAGCCACATCAAAAAACAAAAAGGGTGTTAGGGTTTCTTCTTTTCAAGATGCTAACTGTGGTGGAGCTTCTACATCAAATGGTAATGTGACTCAAGTACCACTAGTGCCTAAGAGCATCCACAGTCGTTGGACCAAATTCATATTTGGTCTTTGGTCCGTCCAAAATAAAAATTAGTGGGGTGAGTAAATTTAGTCTTTGGTCCACTTTTGACACTGTTCTTGACCAAAGATAGTCCGAGTACTGGACCAAACAGGTCATAGTCGAGTGTGCATCTACGCCTCCGGTCTTGTGCTAGGCGTTGTGCTAGTTATCCGTCTCATGGCAGGCGTAGTTGTAGACGTACGTTTCATTTATCGGACGTAAACCAAATTTACGCCTGATGAAGCGTTCAACTAACGTTGTGTCCAGCGGAGCGTTACGGTAGGAGCACGCCCAATGACAGGCGTTAACCAAATCCACACCCAACTCAAGCGTGAGCCTATACCTCCGCCTAACTGTGGGCGTCTGCCTAAACATCCGCCTAAGTTCAAGCGTGCGTCTAGAGGTGCACCTTCCATGGAGCCTCTTGTAAGCGTATGTCTATGGGTACGCCTGTTTTGTAAGTGTTATTCTGGATGAGCGTCCAGGTAGCCGTTGAGATATGTTATTGTTGATTTGTTACCGTTGTTAACGGCTATATTTTGACATCCCTATATATGGATGAACTACTAATCCAATTTCATACTACTAAACCAATTGTTATCTAATTTGTATTCGAGAAAAACTTAGTTCTTTTTTGATATACTTATCTTCCAAATCGGTTAGAATTATGGCACTCAAACCACGAGGTCCAAATTTTACTACATTTGAAGATATAACGGTGTGTAAAATTCATTTGTCAATATCTCAAGATTGCAGTATTGGTTCCGATCAATCAGAAGAAATATTATGGTCTCGCATATTAAATGGGATGAAAGAAGTCATACCTTCAATGCCGGTTCGCACTTGGACCTCCATTCAGAAATGATTTCAGGGAATAAGTAAAGATGTGGCACTTTAATCTGCAAAAGAGGCGGAAGTGGAACGTGAACACCATACTGGATGGGGCCCCGAAACAAAGGTAAGTACCCATTTAATTTTGACGATTACATTATTGTTTTGAATTGTATATCCTCCACTAAACTTTATAACAAAATAAAAAACAAACTGAAGAAGTAAGGAAGCTAATAGTGGTAAAATATTTTAAGCATGAAGAGTGCTACGCGATTATGTTAGAAAATCTAAAATATTCACGACGATCGACAGCTTTTTTTGATTCATCACAAGCTGAGGAAGATTCTGAAAGCGGTGAGGAAAACAGGGAAAGACAGGAAACAAGCCAAGACAATTCCAGTGGCGATGAAGAAATATGAGATATATTTAACAAATATAACCGTCAAATGGGAAAAAAAAAGGCGAAACGACAGAAGAAAACATGGAGAGCCAAATCGAGTGGCCAACAGGAAATGATGGAAATTATTATTAAAGAGCAACAAAACTTCAACACCAAATATGCAGAACAAACAAATATGAAGATGGCGCAGAGAGAATCCGAGTTTACAGCAAAACTAGCTGAGTTTTCGGCAAAGTTTAAAGCAAAACAAGCTAGGAAAGAAAAACTTGACGGAAAGAAAGAAGCAGACGAAGAGTTTCGTATAATGATGATGGATGTCTCCGGGTTGGATCCGATAACAAGAGAGTACATCGAACTTAGGAAGACAGACATTTTGCAGAGAAGGAGAAGCCAACCTTAAAGGATTCTTGGAATACCTGAAACCTAAAATTTGCATTCTTATTAACATTGCCATTTTCAGTTTCAACTTTTATGAACTAATAGTGTTATTTTTAGTTTATTTTTAGCCGATATATTGTTATCTTAAATATTGATGAACTTTTAAATTTCGAGTAGTTAATTAATTTAGATAAAAAATTTTTTACCAAGAACTCATTTTTTCGCCTATCTACTCTTCTCCTAAATAAAAATATAAACAAACTACAAGCAACTTATTCAAGCTAAATTAAGAGATTCATATTCGTAATAAAAGTACTAACAAGGTTTAACACCATAACCAACAACGCTTAAAAGATAAAAACATCTAGGTAGAAAAAAAATTCATAATTCATTCAGGTGGGGCGACCAACATTCCCTTCAGATTAAAGATTTGCTATCACCTTAAGCACTTGTAGAACTCCTCTTTGTTTTTCAACACCCATCAACTCCCCAGCATCAATCGAACGGGTCAATATCCTGACCAATCTGGTCAATCTCGGCCGTTACGGCCGAGATAACGCCGCTTTTCAAGGTATCGGCAGAATACCTTAACGATTTCCGAGATTTCACTGAACGATATATGAACGCGAATATCGGCCGAATCGCCCGTATCTCGACCGAGACGAGTCACCGAGTCTAGGGTAAAATTGGTATTTACTATTCTAATCTAACGGTTTCAGATTGATTGACGAATCCAACAGTTCTAATTAAAAGATATGATTAGATTCTTACAAGTTTGATCAAAGAAAGCTTCTATAGAAGCTCTGAATATACAAGATGAAGTAGATAAACATCTTCGACTACTTCAAGATCAATTAAGACAAGTTCAAAAATGGATAACTCATCTACGAAATGAAACTAAAGACACTCATGAGCATTTAAACATATTGATTGATGGTTTCAGTTATACAACAGATGAAGATGCTGAAGATTTACCTGAACATAACTCGATTATTGGTAAATTTATTGAAGAGATTGAAAGGATGACTGCACAACTAGACTTAGAAATCCGTTCTATGAGAGTAAGTGATGATCAGACTCAGACTTAGATTTTTATTTATTCATTTTATTTCTTATTAATTTAGGTTGAATTTTTGTTTTGAAGAAAGAGAAATTGGGTATTATTCTCGTAAGGAAGAGGATTCATGATCTGCACATACAAAAGGTTAAGATTCTTAAACAAAAGAATCTACCTAATGAAATTGCGGATGTTCTCGAGGTAATTAAACCCTAACTATCAACAAATGGGAATTTCTTTTAGTTTTGGTTGAAGTTTTTGGTTGAACTTCAAGAAATAGGAACTCAATGGTTACTGTATGACTTATTATTGAGAAAGATTATAAGTTTTTTTTGTGTTTTATCATCAAGATTTTGGAATCAGAACCAGGGGAAGGTGAGACTGATGAAGCAGAAGGTTCTGCTGCTGCTGACATTGGGCTGCACAAGTATGTTATTTTACGAATGTCCAAAGGAAAGGTATGGGAAAGGAATGTATGATTACATTTCCGGCCTTAATTTTGTAGTTCCATGTCGTTGTGTTGTTTACTTTTTGTTCACTTTTTACTGGGTGCAGATTTTTTTGCGTATACCAGAAGGATCTGTTCATACTTAAAACTTACAACCTGGTGGTCGGGTTGCTAGACGAATACGAAACACTTTTCGGATTATGGATATTCTTCCTCCCGAGTATGAATTAAGTGTACAGAGAATGCTTGTCGGTGAAAAACCAACAAATAAACTCGAGGATCTTGGTGGCCTTGAAGAACAGGTAGGTACATAATTAGGCTTAAGTTCTGTTCTCCACGACATAAAATTAATGCATATTGTGAGACATTTAGTAGATTTCTGCTAACAACTGGTAGCAGTTTCTAGTCTAGGTCCTTGAGCAAAAAGGAAATTGAGTTTCAGATGATATCAAATATTAAGTCTCACTTGAAACAACTCATATAGGGAAATCAACAAAAATGTAGTTAACTCTTGGTATTCACATATATAAAATTTGGATATAAGATTTGGGAGTTATTCTGAGATATCGTTATCAAGGTGTCAAGGTCCCGGCCGCGACGAGATCGAGATCCGAGATTAACTACATTAGTCCTGACCAACAAATTTGCTCGATCCTTATAACAGACATTTCGTTATCAATCACTGGTGATTGAACTTCTTCATTCACCAAATCAATAACGAAATGTGGATCAACAACTACACCGCTTCCAGATTCAGTTGATGCTGGATTCAAGTTCCCAATTCGTCCCGATCTTGTAACTCTATTCCTATTTCTGTTCATCTTCAGAATCTGCATAAAGTTTACGGCTAAATAAAATCAACATAATTAAGTTACCATATTTCATAAACAATGATATTATTCAATTAATCATATAATTATCCATAACCCAACTAAAATTAACAAAATACTTAATCAATTTTAACTTCAATTCAACAAATTCACATAATTTTTTTATACCCAATTTACATGTAAACCCTAGAATTATACCCAATTCAAAAATTATAATTTCTAAAACCTAACTTATCTAGCTATGTTCATATGACTAATATATACTAAATTAATAAACAAAACAATGCAATGTAAACCTTTAAAATCCATTAAAAATTATAGTAAAGATTGAGGTTATTATCTTCCTTTGAAATAATCTTGATTTGAAATAGTTGGTATCAAATCAACCCAGCCTTTCCAATATTGATGAGGGGTTAAGCTTGATTTTGGAGAATTCTTTTCACAAATTGGTGTTGGTGTGGTGGGCAGATTTTCTCAAGTGTATTGAGTGTTCAGGAGAAAAATGGCTGAAGACGAACATAAAGGTCCGCCACAGACAGGCACTCACCCAGACGGCAGCCTGGTGAGACGCGCGTTCGGCTAGGGAAGCGCCTGAAAAACCAGGTGTTATGTTGTGCGTCCGCCTGTCTCAGCATTCCCACGTACCGGCTGCACGTGTTAGACAAAATACGGACTTTTGGCTATGTTTCCGCCCCATCAGGCGTTCGGCCAAGAAAGCGCCCGTCTCTGGGGCGTGCGTCTAGGGTTGCGTCTATCGTCAGGCATTCTTTAAATTTACGCCTTCCATCAAGCGTTCACCAAATGTCCGTCCCATCCAAACGTATTCCTATGTGTATGCCAGTCTGTTGAGACGTTACCTTAGACAACCACCCAACTACAGGCGCTACCTTACACGAACGTCCGATCAAATTTACTCGTTCACCCGCTGCGTTTGAGGTGGACCAAAGAGTAAAAATTTTACTCTTTGGTCTTTGGGAATGGTCTGCCCATTGTGGTTGCTCTAAGAGAAGGAAAGACAAACCAATAAAGTGAGACTCAGTAGTGGGGAAGATCACCAGCAACAACAACCTTAGATTTCCAAGTATGTGAACTGTCATTTTTTTGAGCTAATTTCTTATGTTTTCATCGACCTTTGTTGGGTTATTATCTTTGTTTTAGTACATCAGTTGACAGTTCACATTCTAGTTTTAGTTTAGTATGACTTTTTTTATTATGTTTTTTAATTCAAACCATGTTTTGGGTTTCTAAATTAGTAAGATCAGAAAAGCTAGTTGTTTATGCACGTCTGATCTTAGGTTCGTATTTCTTTTGGTTGCAGACAATGGCAGTAACAGTTGTGTATGTGTTACTATGTAGTTAACTTACACATCTTGTTCAAACACTTAATGATCAATATATGTTTATTTTGTTAAGATTTGATTCTTATTGCATGTTCTTGTTACTTTTTTAGTCTTACATTTTGAGAGTGTTTGTAATTCTCTTGCACAACTATGGTATTGTTAACTCTCCTATTTTTTTCTCACTTGCATCTTCATTCTTAATGTTGTTCATACCAAGTATCTCACTTACCCAGATGAATTTTCCACACACATGACACCTTAAATAAGATATTCCATAGTTAAGTCTGGAACTTGAGACTCCCACTTTCATCTTTACAATACAAGTCTGTTATAACATTTTGTGTTATTCAGTGGACAATGTTTGGTATCTTGATGCAGATGAGCAGGCTACAGCCTATTTGGAGGCTAAAGACCCGAGTGTCGTAATTTAGCTCAAGAGGGTCCATTTTGATTGGAAACGGGCCAACAAGCAAGATATGACACGACTTCGTCTCATGTTATTCAGTTTTTAAGCCAAATTTCATCGTTTAAGGCTTCACACATGCATTTTTGCTATTTTAAGAAAGTTTTTGTTTTGTTAACAACTTCTTCGTTAGGAGTCCGTTTGGGTCACCGTTTGCGGCAAATAGTTTTATTTTATGAGTACTTTCATTATTTTAGGTCGACCAAAATTTTCCAAAAATAGCAAATTAGGGTTTGAGTCGGTTTATGGTTTTTTTTCATCCTTTCTTGACTAGCAAGTTAGGATTTTCCCCCAAGTCTATAAAATAGTCCTTCATTTATTATTTTAAGCAGTTGAATTTGATTAATAAGAATTAATTTCTTAAACTTGTTCAAGTTTAATCGATTATTATTTAAATTCAGGAAACCGAAGTATAAATAAATGTCGTTGTTCATAGTCGATATTCCTAGGAATATTTGAAGTCAGAACAAAACCTTTCTTTTCTTTCTTTCTTTATTATCCGCTGCATCAGTTGGTATCAGAGAAAAGTTGATTCTAAGGTTGATAAGATGCCACCAAGAGTAGCAATCCGTCAGGGTTGAGGTCGAGGAGGAGGTCCAGAAGGTTCCATTCCATGAAAATCTAGAGAAGAATTCATTGAAGATGTCCAAGGTTTGCTGGGTCGGTTTAACCTTCAGAAGGAAGAAGAAGATGATAAAGCTAACCCTTTTGCTAGAGGGCATCGCGAAGGTAGAATAAATCAACGAGGGGATTCTGATCACTGGAAGGCAGGAATAAAAGTAGAGATCCCAGAATTTTATGGTGGTTTGGAACCGGAAGAGTTTCTCTCCTGGTTGAATACGGTTGAGGAAGTATTGGAATTCAAAGAAGTACCAGATAACAAACGAGTTTCGTTGGTAGCGACTATATTTCGTGGGAGGGCTAATTCATGGTGGCAACAACACAAGCTTCTACGCAGTCGTAAAGGAAAACAGAAGTTAGTATCACGGGAGAAGTTGAAGAAACACATGAGAACAGAGTTTTTACCGCATAACTACATTGGATTAATGTACCAGTAGCTGCAAAACCTACGGAAGGGGGAACGTTCTATAGACGATTACACCAATGAGTTTTACCGACTCCTTTCTCTTAACGACTTGTCAGAGTCAGATGAGCAAAAAGTCGCTTGCTATATGGGTGGTCTCCCTCAACAATATCAGGATACACTCAACATGTTTGATTGCTGCTCTATTTTGGATACACATCATAGAGCAAGACATAGAGAGAAACAAGTAGCGTGTATAAGCTTAAATTGGGTTATCAATGTGGCAGCATCTCCAGCAAGTAACCGTAGTACTTCAACACCTAGTACTGCTAGTAAACTTAATTCTTCGTCAACACCAAATAAAACCCCAGTTACCACTTTTGGAGGTAGGTGTAATAAGTACGGAGAATATGGGCACAAAGCCACTGACTGTCAAAAAACAGAACGAGCGAACAAGGTATTTTTCACTGAAAACGACCGTGAAGAAGATGGCTGGGTAAATGATTATGAAGAGGATCATGAGGATGATTTTGAACCTGTCGATGAAGTAGTTGTTGGATATAAAGGAGTGAACTTTGTATTAAGAAGAAGTTGTCTCACTCCACGTAAAGATGAGGGTGACAGCTGGTTGCAAAACAATATATTCCAGTCGACATGTACGATCGAAGGAAAATTTTATCGTCTAGTTATTGATCCTGAAAGTTGTGAGAATATTGTTGATGAGGAGGTCGTGAAACGATTCAAGATGGAAACCAAGGCACATCCACATCCATACAAGCTTTCTTGGCTTAAGAAATGGAATGAGGTAAAAGTAAACAACCGTTGCTTGATTTCTTTTTCAGTTGGTAACAAATATAAAGATAAAATCTGGTGTGACGTTACTAGTATGGATGCTTGTCACTTGTTGTTGGGTCGTCCATGGGAGTTTGACAGACAAAGTAGTCACGATGGGTATAAGAATACCTACAGTTTTTTATAGAACGACGTACATATAGTACTTGTACCTAGTAAAGAGATTGCACCCACACCATCTACTGGAGAAGCTACCAATCTCTTGTCGTTTAAGCAGTTTGAAGATGAGGTAGAAGATGCAGGTGAATTGTATGTGTTGATTGGCAAAGAATAACAACAGGATGAAAGTAGTATTCCCATTGCAGCTCAACCTTTAATTAAGGAATTTATGGATGTTTTTCCTAACGAGTTGCCGGACGAGCTACAACCTCTCCGGGATATACAACATCGTATTGATATCGTTCCTGGATCAAGTTTTCTAAACAAAGCGCATTACAGAATGAGTCTTAAGGAGCATGAAGAACTTCGTCGTCAAGTGGAAGATTTACTATAGAAAGGATTGATTTGACAGAGTCTAAGTCCTTGTGCAGTACCAGCCTTGCTGATTCCAAAGAAAGATGGAACATGGAGAATATGTGTTGACAGTCGAGCCATCAAAAAAATCACAGTCAAATACCGTTTTCCAATTCCCAGATTGGATGACTTATTAGATCAGTTGTCTGGAGTAAAGGTGTTTAGCAAACTCGACTTGAAGAGTGGGTACCATCAGATCATAATTCGTGAAGGTGATGAGTGGAAGACTGCGTTCAAACTCGAGAAGGATTATATGAGTGGATGGTTATGCCATTCGGGTTGACCGATGCGCCCAAGTACATTCATCTGTATCATGAATCAAGTACTCATACCCTTTATCGGTACCTTTGTGGTTGTTTATTTCAATGATATTCTTCTTTATAGTGCTAACATGGACTTGCATGTTCAACATCTTCGAGAAGTGCTCTCATTTCTACGCAGGGAGAAATTATATGCGGCCATCAAAAAGTGTTCATTCATGACAGATCGAGTTCTATTTCTCGGTTATGTCGTCACCAAGGATGGAATCAAGGTAGATGAATCCAAGGTTGAAGCTGTGAGAAATTGGACTACACCTACTACATTACACGAGGTAAGGAGTTTCCATGGTTTTGCTTCTTTTTACCGGCGTTTTATTCCCCACTTCAGCACCATTATGGCACCCATTACTAAATGCATGAAAGGAGGAAAGTTTTCATGGTCTGAGGAAGCTGACGAAGCCTTTGAAGCTGTCAAGACAAAGCTGATAACTGCACCACTATTGGTGTTACCTGATTTCAGCAAGCCGTTTGAACTACACTGTGATGCATCGAAGGTGGGAATTGGAGCTGTTTTGAGTCAGAAGGACGACCTGTAGCGTATTTCTGTGAGAAGTTGAATGGTTCTAAGCTCAACTATAGTACTTATGATGTGGAGTTTTATGTTATAGTTCAAGCCTTGAAGCATTGGCGTCACTATCTAATTCATAACGAGTTCATTATGTTTTCTGATCATGATTCTATGAAGCACATCAACAGTCAAGAGAAGCTTTCCTCTAGACATGGTAAGTGGGCTGGTTATTTGCAAGAGTTCACTTTTGTACTGAAGCACAAAGCTGGGTCGCAGAATCAAGTTGCTGATGCCTTAAGCCGAAGGAGTATGATACTCAACACTATGCGAACTGAGGTAATAGATTTTGATTCATATTCTTACCATATTCTAACCGATCTGAACTTTGCGGAGATTGTGGATGATATCAGTTCAGGCAAACGAAGTGATTACCTTATGCATGAAGGATTTCTCTTCAAAGGTAACCAATTGTGTATTCCTGATTCTAGTCTTCGATTGAAGATTATTAAGGAGTTACATGACGAGGGGAACATGGGAAGGGATTAAGACTTTCCAACTTTTTTCGAAGTCATATTACTGGCCAACAATGAGGCGTGAAGTTGCTAAATTCGTGGATAGATGTCGAATCTGTCAAGTTTCAAAAAGAAAAGCAACTAATACAGTGTTGTACATGCCATTGAAAGTTCCAAGTCAACCCTGGACAGATTTGAGCATGGATTTTGTATTGGGTTTACCTCGAACTCATAGGGGACCTGATTCAGTATTTGTAGTTGTTGACCGTTTTTCAAAAATGTACCATTTTATTGCTTGCAAGAAGACTACTAATGCACTGAAGGTAGCTGAATTGTTCTTCCGTGAAGTGTATCGTCTACATGGATTGCCATGTTCAATTGTTAGTGATCGAGACACAAGATTCCTTAGTTATTTCTGGAAAACCTTGTGGAAATTAGCTAATACAAGGCTTAACTTTAGTAGTGCGTACCATCCTCAAAGTGATGGACAAACAGAAGTTGTGAATCGTTCGTTGGGTGATATACTACGGTGTATGGTTGGAGACAATCCGAAGAGTTGGGATCAGAAACTTTGCCAAGCTGAATTTGCATTTAATCGTTCAGTAAACCGCAGTCTGGGTATGAGTCCGTTCGATGTTTTTTATGGCTACAATCCATGAGCACCAGTAGATTTAGCACATGTTCCTGATCTCAAGAGAATTGAAGTTCGTGCCTAAGAACGTATCCAACAGGTTCACAAGTTGGCTGAAGAACAGTTGCTTTGAGCTAATGAGAGGTATAAGGAGGCGACAGATAAGAAATGCAGAGTTGTGGATTTTGCAGTTGGAGATTTTGTTTGGGCAATATTGACAAAGGATCATTTTCCAGTTGGCGAGTATAACAAACTGAAGGTGCGCAAGATTGGTCCCTTGGAAATTGTCGCGAAGATTAATCATAATGCCTACAAGTTAAAGCTTCCAAGTCACATCCGGACTTCTGATGTTTTTAATGTCAAACACTTGGTGCCGTATAATGGTGATAATTCTGATGATAACCAAGAAAATTCGAGGGCGAATTTCTCTCAACCCCGGGAGAATGATGCAGATGAGCAGGCTATAGCCTATTTGGAGGCTAAAGACCCGAGTGTCGTAATTTAGCTCAAAAGGGGTTCATTTTGATTGGAAATGTGAAAACGAGCAAGACATGACACGATTTCGTCTCATGGTCTTCATTTTTTAGCCAAATTACATCGTTTAGGGTTTCAAACATGCGTTTTTGTATTTTAGGAAAGTTTTTGTTTTGTTAATAACTTCTTTGTTAGGAGTCTGTTTGGGTCGTCGTTTGCGGAAAATAGTTTTATTTTATGAGTACTTTCATTATTTTAGGTCGACCAATTTTTTTTAAAAATAGCAAATTAGGGTTTGAGTCGGTTTAGGAGTTTTTTTCATCCTTTCTTGACTAGCAAGTTAGGGTTTTTCCCCAAGTCTATAAAAGAGTCCTCCATATATTATTTTAAGCAGTTGAATTTGATTAATAAGAATTAATTTCTTAAACTTGTTCAAATTTAATCGATTGTTATTTAAAGTCGGGAAACCGAAGTCTAAATAATTATCGTTGTTCATAGTCGATATTCCTATGAATATTTGAAGTCTTAACAAAACTTTTTTTTTCTTTCTTTCTTTATTATCCGATGTATCATATCTCCACAGGCATAACATCCATACTTGTATACATTATGTTTAACTGAACAAGAATATGCAGATTTAGCATCTTTTAACACATTGAAAACCTTTGCACTTGTTGTGTTGACATTGAGAAATTGTTCACCATATGAGTGTTTTTTTTTTACTCCCATGAGCGTTCTATACCCATTACAAGAGGTAAATTTTCATCTAGAATAGACCCGCGTATATTATTTGGCTATTTGACCATTTTTATTGCACATCTAGCACTACTTGCAACAAGAAGTTGAAATTGTTAGTTTCCTATTCATGATTAGCTTATATCATGTCTGATTTGAGATAAAAGATTGTGAGAGACAAAACATAAGAAAATAAAATGAAATATCATGATTTGAGATGTAAGATTCACAGTCAGATATCATGATTTTCTTGTCATTGTAGTGTATTTTTCTCCTTCTTTTCCTCTGTTTTTCTTGTTCATTTAGTTGCACTTATATAGTGTACCGGAAGAAAAAACTCCTACGGCTCTTTTCAATCCAAATGTGTATTTCAAGTATGTTGAGTTTTACAACAAATACCATATAAATGTGTTGGGTTAAGATGAAAGGGTAGTTTATTCATGTGAAACTTGACAAGTGTCACTTAACCTAGTTTTGGATGGAAAAACAGACTTTTGGGTTGCATGACAAATAAATTATATAACGAGGGATGGTTTGAATTTGAAATGGGGTCTTGTTAACTTGTATACCCGTATACATGTTAAGGTTCACTAAAACAACAATCATTTGCATTGGAAATAAGTTTTGGTTTTTTTATTGGATGGGTCTTGTTAGCTTATATCCCTGGATACATGTGAAGGCAATGATTGTTTGCATTGAGAATGAGTTTTGCTTGTTTCCAATGCATTAGAATGAGTAGTTTTTAATGATTTGTTATTTCCAATGCAATATAAAACAGTTTCCCATGCAATAAAATAAAAAGTTACTCCTTCCAATGCATTGGAAACAAGCAAAAACCATTACCATTGCAAACAAGATTTGTTGTTTTCAATTTAAGAAATAGCAGTATTGTCACGCGCGGTCGCGCGAGACTTCTTCCTAAGCTAGCAGCTCCTCTGCCGTTGGATGACCTTTCTGACCGTCAGATTAATTTTAGGGTTAGCTTTTCCAATGCAATCACAGCTGGTAAACTTATACATTCTTAGACAGGTCTTTTTAATTTTTTTATTTCATCCTACGTCCTTAGTGGGCTAAGTTTCTAAACAAAATTTTAAACATGTAGGATAATCATTATCACTACTGAGATCAGTGAGACTCTCAGAAGGTTCATGTATCATGGATGTTGCTAAGTTTACAAGAATGTTTAGAATTACATCTCAATCTTCACTTTTTGCACTTAATTCTTCATTTTCATCAACTTTGCTAAAAACCCATAGAAGAAATTTCATTTCTTTGAAACAAAATTCTCTCTGCAATTCATCAGTAACCAAAAACGTGATCTTTGGTTAGTTTCTGCATCAAAAATGGATCATTTTCAAAATCCATCACCCTTTAACCAATTCATCCATACTTAGTTTCTATATAAACCCATTCGGCTTAGATCAAAGTCAGTTTAATATCTTTCATTGTTTTGCAAACTACCTATATTATCAATATGGATGAGCATCATTTCAGGCCTGACTGGGAAGCTTATTACTGAATCTCATATTTGTGAAGATTCACAAATAAGCATCATGAAGATGTTCCAAACGCATGCCACATCAGTACACTGCCGTCAAAGTTGTCGAGGGATATGGAATTAATTCTGGTTGTATCCAGGTGGGATTATATTCATGGTATGTACATGTACTGATCCAAGCATAAGAAATATACACAATTAACTTCTAATTTTGTATCGTTAATTAAGTAATATTGATTTGTACTTATAAATAATGAGACTGTTCTTCGTTATGTTTTTGTAGGATATTGAGTCATTCTATTTAAGTAGAAATCCTACTGCAAAATCAATTCTAGAGATTATCAATTCAGTTGATGATGAAGATTAAATTTATTATGATCATTTTGCATTTAGAACATTTGGGGTTGATAGTTATGGGATTGATTACATGGCTAAAATTTTCTTAAACTATGGGTTTACACCAAGAGGAGAATTGAGATTTCCTGTAAAGAAATTGAAAGCATTTTGGTTTGATCCTCCTACTCATCATAGTCTTATTGAATCAGATGATAATGGAAGTGGTGTTGATGGACCTTTGCCTAAAATCTTCAAATCTGAGCTTCTTGTTAATTATTCTTTGCGGTACTTATTGAAGAAATTAATACATGTACAGGATGTTTTTAAATTATTTCATAAGAGTAGGGACCTGTCTAAAAATGAATAAGTTTGCTATCTGTAATTGCATTGGAAAAGCTAACCTAAAATTAATCTGACGGTCAGAAAGGTCATCCAACGGCAGAAAAGCTGCTAGCTTAGGAAGAAGGCTCATGCAACCGCTGCTCTAAAACCAATTTTTGTAGAATAAGAAAAAAAAAACAGTTTTCAATTATAAAATATTTTTTTATTAAACCTTAACAGTTTCTAAAAACAAAAATAGTTTCCAAAAAAACCCTAAAATGATTAAAAGATCCCTCCGTCCCAATTACAAAAGATGGAGTTTAAAAATTTTGTATTCTCATTAGATAAATGGAGTTCTAATTCAAAGACTATTTTTTCTATATATATCCTTTTTATAGTACTTGGGAATCATCAATATCAACTTAATGTTTTTAATATTGGAAATAGAACAAGGGTAAAAAGGAAAAGATAATGAATATTTATATATAAAAAAAGATTAATTCAAAAAATTAGATTAATTTTATCTTTAAATTAAGGACTGAGGAAGTAGTATGTAGAGGCATGCACAGACATGGTTAGACCAAGAAGGCAGGCCATCAGGAGTTCACGACTCATTTTCTTTCAATTCTTTCTTTATACATTACATCTCAAACAAACAAACCAACACACTTTGAGAATCAAATGTTTTTCTGGTAAGATGGCAGAGGTTATTTTGTCGGGTGCAATAAAAGAAAACTTTCCAGTAGTTTCGTTCGGTGGAACTGGAAACTGCTGTGGCAGCTTAGTTGCGCCTGCATCGATCGATACACATGTCTAGCTAGCCTTTCTTCCCACCTCACTGCAAGTACGATGCGAAGCCTAGATTTCCAGGTACATTCATTTACCAAGCACTTTTCTAACTCAGCAACCTGCAAAATAGTCCAATACAATACTACCCTTCAATTCCATAGGCCAAAGGTGCACAGTTATTCATGCCTTCTGTCTCTCTGATAAAACCAAATATTGTCATCTAGTTAACTACCACTGAATCAGTGATGTCAGCTATAGACAGACGTGCTTATAGCATATTTCATTGAGTGCTCAATCTGAACGTTTTCGAGCCCAATAGAAATTTCTAACAACTCAATTTAAAAAAAAAACAAATAAAATCGGGCATTTCCGGCGATAATATAGTTTCTTGTAAGATTCCAATATTTGTGGACAGAAATTAAAATTACCAATTATTCATTCCACGTCAAAAATCTCTTTTAAATGACCAAAACTACCTCAGTTTGTACTAACACATAGGGAATATTCAAGGCTACTTGTGTACTTTTGATCAATTAAAAAACATTCACCATTTCTTCTTCTGCATTTCTCAGAGCTCTCACCAGAAAAAGAAAAAAAAAACCTACATTCTTTATACATCAAAGAGTGCATTTCTATAGAGAGAAAGTGACTTTGTTCCCCAAAGTAATGGCACTTCAAGTTTCATTATCGTCTTCATCGATGTTGTCGACTCCCAGCAGTAGTGTTAGTTCAATGTCAGTAACTCAGTCAGTAGTTGCAGCAGATCATTTGAAATTTTCCACCGGAGAACAAAGAATTTCTAGGGTTTTTAAAAGTGTATCGTTAAGGAATTCTGAGAACAGAAGAGGGGCAAGAGTTTTTACTCTAAAGTCGAGTTTAGACACAGCAAGTCCTGTTGTTGGTCAAGTTACTGAGGTTGATAAGGATACTTTCTGGCCACTTGTTAAAGGTGCTGCCGCTGAAGATAAGATTGTTGTTCTTGATATGTACACTAAATGGTACTAGTAAATCCCTCCCTCCCAAACATTTCTTTTATCTGCATTCATTTTCTTTAAATTAAATTATCTGCGGAGAAATTATGATTTATTTTAGGAATTTCACTCTCAATTTACACTACCCAGTGTAGAAAGTATAAACTTATATGCATAATTAAGCTTTAGCTTCTGAGGTCCCAATAGGTTAAGTATAACTATTAGAACATTATCTTTTAGAAGTTAGAACAAGAACAATCAAAATACAAAATTGAACAAATTTTCTGTTCATTTTGAAACTTAGCTCTCCTATACAGCTTCAACCCTTGGGAAGATTCATAATAGTGAAAGCATCATAAAGCTTCTGTGGGTCAAATGCACTGATTTCAGTGCCCTGACAGATGCGGCATGAGTGGCACAAAGTTAAGCTTCCAATCTTACTAGGTGTGGCAAATAGTTTCCTTTAGTAGTTCTTCTGGAGTCTCAAGTTCACTTCCTTGTGTTCTGTTCGACTCATTCAGCTTCTGAGAGATAGTTCTGTTACAGACCAAACCTTGTGGTAGATTTGGATTTGGATGTCAGATGTTGCTTCAACTGACACTTTTACTCAAACACGCCCAAGGCAATCACATTGGCTTTCATCTTTTTGATGGATGTACATTGGACAAGACCTTTTTCGTGTGTAGTGTTTACCAAATCTGATCCAATTTTCTCTTCAAAAAAGACTAATCCATTCCATACAACACTTGGATGAATTCTAATTTTTCTTGCAAATGTTATTTCACTTCTATGAATATGCACTTGCCTTACATGCAGAAGTAGCTATCACCGTGGATTAGTGTCGGTTTCAATCCCAAATAGCTATTAAGATTAAACTAGTTAGGCCATCGGACTGCTATACCATAGCGAAATTCTGTTTCCAGAACTGGTATTGGTGATAGAATGAGAACAAAGTACTATAATTGTTCGGAAAATTGATGAGCAAATAGAAATCTTCTTACAGAAACTTGTTATTTGCTGATGCTATACTCTTTTTTGAGATTTAACTATTCACAGCTTCTCATTATGGTCTAAAATGTCTCAGCGGAACGACTTGTTACACTTTCGCTTCTAATAACAATCAGCTTCCACATGAAATCTTTTGGCTTCCCCTTAATATCTTCTTGTTTCTCTTTTCAACTATTGAAGGTGTGGCCCTTGTAAGGTTATGGCTCCAAAATTCGCTAAACTTGCCGAGAAGTATCTAGATGTCGTCTTTATGAAGCTCGATTGCAACACTGTAAACAGGGTATGTCAATAAGTGCCCCTCTAATTTCAGTTTATTCCATCCCTCTCTACCCTTGTGTCTCCTAAATTAGATCTGTGTTTTTAATGTTTGCAGCCATTAGCAAAGGAGCTTGGTATAAAGGTGGTCCCAACTTTCAAGATCTTCAAGAACTGCGAGGTTGTAAAAGAAGTCACAGGGGCCAAGTTTGACGATCTTGTCAAATACATAGAAGATTTTAAATAGTCTATCTTCTTAACACTTACTTTCTTTTCGTATTTATCAATTGTTCATAAGGAATTGTGTACCCCATTACATAATAAATTTATTACTTTGTTGTTATAATTTTCTTCCAGACCAATTCATACCTTTCTACTTCCTCATTGTAACCTTAAGATTGGGCATATATATGACAGGACAAAGCTCTTAAAGTCACTGTCTCCGATGTCGGGTAGGGAACTGAAATTCAATCTAAAGAAAAAGACCCACTACATTTTAAAGATCATTTCCAACAGTTGTTAGCTTCTGTCTCTACTATCATAAATTCATAATGCAGCTCCATATGCAATCAAACGTATCCAAATTAAGCTGATTCCATCGCTTATGAATGCATGCCCCATAGAAGGGCCACAATCAATTAGTATTTGTATGCAAGAGGGATCCAAATCAATAAGTGTAAGGATGAGTCGTGCTACTGCACAGGCTCTAACTTGGGTGCAGACAATCTAACCCTTGGATCCCCTAAACTAGTGAAGGGAATTGTTCGATTTCAGTTCCCTACAACCACTCACTTAAGGTTATCCAACAGTGTACAAATATAGTCTACTATTATATCCCTATTAGTTACAGCAAAAAGAATTACTTTGTGACATAGCTATTTGCCGCAAGTACCAGATGCGTTGATTTTTGGCGAGAATGATATACAAGATGGATTAGTAGAATCATCCTCACAAAAACATTGATTCCAAATAGGCCCGAAACCTCTCTAGAGGAATCAAATAGCAGCCTAACATATTGAGATTGCCTTAGACGGTAGATATTACTGGACTTTTATGAGTTACCAAGAAATTAAATATACGAGAAACTGCAGTATACTAAAAGCTTAGTAAGCAGGAAGAGTTAGATTTTACTGAGGTGAGGGTTATAATTATTGATATTTAATGAGTATTATACTACTTCCGTTTCAGAAAAAAAATTACTATCATTTTTTTAAATTGGCCTATTTTTAGACTAAAATGAAAAAGTGATAGTAACATTTTTAAAAAACGGAAGGAGTAATTAATATGGATGTACAGGTGATCTTTGAAGAATTGGTGTTGAGAGCATTAATTTAAACCCTATCCACTTTTGCTTGCCATCAATGCTTGACCCGAACTCATTTTAATGGTGGTGGGTTTTGATTGAAATAGACTATTAAATAACCCCCCCGGGTTACCCCCCCCCTCTCTCTCTCTCACACACACTCCTCTTTAAGTATTAACGTCCTCTCTAGCATGACAAATTTCAAAAATCATCGATAAAAGTTGTGTTTATGTGTTTATGTCTGTGTATTCCATCTTTATTACATGTGACTATGTTAAGAAGAACATCAAATCCCATCTCTATGTCCCCATAAAAACTCTCCCTCTCTCTCTCTCTCTCTAGTTAAAAACAAATTTCTTCAATTGTGTTCCCATACAGCTTTTGAGTAAACCTAGAGAGAGAAAGAAGAAAGATGGAAATGAAACAACAAGCACAAGAGTTATACTTGAAGGAAAACAAGATGAAGAAAAACCAGCAGTTTTGGAGAGTTATGGATGATACTGAACTTTCTTTAGCTCCTTCTACTCAGAGTAAGAATAGTTCCTCTTATGAATCAGAAACTGATTCACCCAAGAAGAGAAAATATTATTGGGATGATGTTAAAAAAGAACCTAGTTTCACTAGTCTTGAACTTCAACTTAAAGATCCACTACCATTAGATTGGGAACAATGTCTTGATCTTCAAGTAAGTATATTATCTTACTCTACCTATTTAATAGCTTTTGTTACTAAATTGCCATTCACTAAAAGAGAAACAGGGTCTTTATTATTTTGTTCTATGTTTGCATTTATCAGAACAATCAACAAGTCTTCTAATAACACTTTCTTTGGGTTTTTGTTGTAGTCTGGGAGAATGTATATGTCAACAGAAAAACTTTGAAGAGAAGTTGGAATTGTCCTACAGAACAGAACTTAGACCTAAAATTAAACATGTCAACACTTACAAGTTCAGATGGAAGCAGCAGCAGTAGCACTGAGTTTGCTTGAAGGTTCAAAGAAGCAAAACTCTTCGAGCAGTAGTACTATGTTTGCTGTTGCTTGTTTGAAATGTCATCTTCTTGTCATGCTCTGCAAGTCATCACCATCCTTCCCTAACTGCAAGTATGTGAATCCACTGCCAACCCAACAAAGCCCAAGGCCGAAAACATCAACTCCCTCAACACACTCAGTCTCCTGAACTAGCAGAAAAAAAAGCCTGTGGTTAAAAATGATGGTGATGATGATTAAGTAAATAATAAGCTGTTTTAGGTTGGAACTGCAACATTCTTAAAAAACTGTCAGTTCAATTACTATATCTTTTTAAATTTGTGTTGGCTTTTAGTGATGTATTTCTGAGGAGCACACAAAATACAATGTGAAAAGTTTTCAGGTTATATTATTTCAGTTATCTATTAATGGTCTTAAACCTTTGAAGAGGAACTAGAAGTAGTAGTTGTAAGTGAAAAGTTCATTTGTTTTCTAACTTAACCAAGTAAAGAGACATAGTGTTTCAGGTTAAAGTTCATACGTTTTTGATTTACTTGAGTATTGTTTGGTAAATCATATTAACCAATTATTTATGTACTGGTTCTTTGGGAAAACTTAGATCAATATACCTGGAAATCTAGAGAGTCTAGTTTAAAATTAGTCACAGACAAAAACCAATCTAGTTTGTTACTGGTCTAGTTGAAACAAACCCTTTATTGAGAGTTCAGACATATTATCTATCACTAATTTAAGTAAATAGAATAGCATGGTTTTTGGTCAAATTAACTATACACAGGGACATTCATCTTAAAGAGTGAAAGCACAAGCACTTGAATCTATTAGTCCTTCCTAGGCCAGTTTAGTGTGTCTGATTGATTCAAGAGTGAAAAATGGGTACTCACTCTCATCACTGGTATAATAGTTCCCCATGTTACTTTAAATTGGTCTTGACAATAACAAAATCGAATACCTTTAGATAGAACACAAACAAATGCTAACATTTAAGGTTCAGTCGCTTCCTTGATTTGCTTGTACAGGAAATGGTGTTGTTCTCTCTCTCTCATTCAACCCCTGCATTTTCCTGCATCATATAAAAATTTGTATACCCGCTTTATATCAACCATGTTATAAGTATGGAAATAAAAGTGGATTCTTACTTGGTTAAGTTACAAAAAAGAAACCAAACTTATGTCAAGTTACAAAAAAGAAACCAAACTTACCACTACGTGACCAGCAAAACATGAAGGACAACATATTTCCACGGTATTCGCGACACCTGATCACATCATTTTATCATCCTCGCCAACAGACGGCCAATCCTCTGCAACCTTCTTCGGTAGGTTTCTTGCTTTCTTTAGCTAAGCATACACTGTTACATTGCTTCACATAGTTTTCTTGCCTCTGTCACTAGCGATAGCTAGGTTGCTTAACGAATATACAATTTCCCTTTAATAACTGTTAACTCATGACCGCATGACCAGCCTCATGTAAACTTATAAATTGTGATGTTTCTGGTATATAACCTTCTAACTTCAATAGAAATAAAATATCATCTAATAATTGATAAATTTCCTGATATCGAGGGTGTGATTTATCTGCAACCACAAACTCATGTGACTCACCATCAACTTCTATTGAGCTACACCCTGGAGTTTTTTTAATCCCCTGGGATCTCATCATTCTTCTAACCATCCTTACATCCTCCCATCATCTTCCAGCAGCGCACATGTTTGCCAGAAGCACATAAACTCCATCCTTACATCCTTCTAACCATCCTTACATCCTCCCATCATCTTCCAGCAGCGCACATGTTTGCCAGAAGCACATAAACTCCACTATCTTTAGGATTCAAATCTAGAAGTTTACCTGCAGCAAATTTACCTAATTCAACATTTTTGTGCATTCGACATGCATTGAGTAGTGCACCCCAAGCAGCTTCATCTGATTTCATAGGCATTATCTTTATCAGCTCATAGGCCTCTTTCAAATTCCCAACTCGACCAAGTAGATCAATCATGCACAGGTAGTGTTCTGCTTTTGGCTCTAGCCTAAATACTTCTCTCATGTTCTCAAAATAAGAACGACCTTGGTTTACCAACCCACCATGGCAACATGCTGACAATACGCCCACAAATGTGATATCGTCGGGCCACAGTCCCTCTCTCTTCATTTTCTCAAAAAGATTTAGGCACTCCTCAGCATATCCATGAGTTGCATAAGCCATGATGATGGAATTCCAAGATACCAAATCCTTCTTTGTTATACTGTTGAAAAGCTTTGCAGCTTCATCGAGGTTACCACATTTAGCATACATGTCTATGAATGCATTAGTCAAAGTAACACTAAATTGAACTTTCTTGAGACCAATGTAATAATTGTATATCCATCGAGCAAAATCTAGGCACCCCAATTGAGCACAGGCAGAGAGTACACAAACAAGTGTAGCCTCTATAGGCCTAACACCCTTCTCCTTCATCTGACGGAAAAGTTTCAATGCTTCTTCGGGTTGATTATTTTGCGAATAACCTGCAATCATAGCATTCCAAGAGACAACATTCCTTTCAGGCATGTCATCAAAAACTTCCTTGCCAAGTTTAAATTCCCATCTTTGGCATACCCATTGATCATACTAGTCCAAGAGAAAACATCTTTAGCTTCCATTTTATCAAAAACTTCTCTTGCAGTCGTTAAGCAACCACATTTAACATACATATCCACTGATGCATTAACCAAATTAAGGGTACGGTTAACATTATCCTTCTCAATAAACTCATAAATCGATCCTCCCAAGCTCAAATTCCTGATCATGGAGCAGGCTGAGAGAATCGTAATCATAGTAACCTCATTAGGTTCAACATTGCTCGATAACATCGCATAAAATAGCTTCATAGCCTCATCAGGAAAATTCTTGTGCACATACCCATCGATCATAGTTGTCCAAGTAACGACATCTTTTACAGAACTTGTATCGAACAAATACCGGGCTAAAACCAAAGACCCAGATTTCATATAGAAATGAATCAACCCATTCAAAACTAACACGTCCAAATCAAAAGCCAGTTTATAAACTTGACAATGTACCTCTTCACCTTGAGAAAATCTCAGAAACTGCTCACAAGCCTTGAGTGTGAAAACAAAAGTTCCATTATCCATTTCGATTCCTTCTCTTACCAGAAAACGAAACAGCAAAAATGACGATCTGGGTAACTTGGATTTAGAGTAACCTTAATCATTGTATTGTAAATATAAATATTGGGTTTTGAAATTTGAGAATAAACAAGATGGGCATGATTAATATTACCAGAATCAGAGAGAGCACAAAAGGATAGAAGCCGACTTACAGGGAAAAGATGAGTAATTAAACCAGTTCGAGTCATATAAGCTTGGATTTGTTTTAGTTCGTACATTGAATTGCAAGATTCCATGATTAAGAGAATTGGGTCTGTTATAATGAGACTGATGTTTGTGTTCCATTTGGGTTTTACAGCAGACAAAGAAGAAAATTGTTTCAAGTTTTGAAGACTTGCTAAGACAGGGTATAGAGATGGCGGAGGCATCGATTGAAGCAAAGAAAATTTGATTGTTTCCACGGAAACTTTTAGTTTCGCGGTAAAAGGAATAATGCTTCTCCTCTTCCACTTCGGAGGAGGAAAAAAAAAGACGTATTCTTGCAGCGTTTCTTTGTTTTCAATGAATCGCGGTATGACTCGGATGGCGTTTAATTGTTTTCAATAAGGGAGATTTATTGATAGGTCCAAAACCCAAACAAGTAGTTATAGTCCAACCGTATATTCTTTTTTTCGGGAGGTCCAAAGTTCTTTAAACTAAGGAAATGATGAAAAACTACCCATGTTACCAAACGTGTGAGAGAACACAGAACCACAATCTCGTAGCAGTTATTAGGAAAAAACCAAAACTAGAGAACAAAAACCCAAAAGCTAGTTGCTATCTCCTCCAAATTATCAGAGAATAAATTAATAAAAATCAAAAAGAAACCAAAAGTACCCAATTTTCCTACAATATTATTCTACGAAAAATCACTGATAAGTAAAGAAAAAAATATCAAAACCCTAGATTTTCAGTTTAGAAATTTTGGGTCATATTTCAAGAAACTACTGAATCTATGACCTAGTAGATGTAGATCTGCAGAAAACTAGTGATAACAAGAAGAAAAGTAGTAGAAGAACAGAGTACTCTACAAAAAGAAGAAGATTTTGAAGAATCCCCGATAAAAAATACAACGTATTCCCAATATACTAGTAGTGGAAGGTATTTGTACAAATTTTTTTTATAAATTCGCCACTGTATTTACGTTTTTATAACATGCAATTCTAGTGTGTACATTATGAGCCGACGGTATAGATATCCTATACTCAAAAACCTAGTGTAGTTCCTTAATATGACTTGAGTGTGCGTGTCTTCGTATGATTGAACTACAGATTTCAGGTTAAGAAGAAACATTTCTTTCTAAATTTCATGAAAATTATGTTGTTTGGTGTTGTTGGGACATTTTTATCCTTCGTAATTGTTTTGCTTGGTATGTTGCTTCTATCATACTCTTAATGTAGTACTTAGAGTTGGAAGAGCATAACATTGACATGCTTGCTAGGTTGAGAGAAAAAACTGTGACAAATGAACTTCGGCATATAGACACATGTTGACTTTCTGATTTGCATTAACAAAATGAGCAGCATGACCTACTTTATTTGTTCGAGCTTATTAAAAGCATGTATTTCATCATGTAGAAGAAAAGAGTGTCAAGTATGATTTCTAGATCAATGACGGGAACATCCTTGTATTTTGGTCGATTAGTACTGTATACGGGCACATAGTATGAGTTTATTGACATTGTCAATGTTGAATGAAGATAGAGATGGAGTATATCAAATTACTTGAATTTGTTAAATGAATAACTATTTTTGTTAGATTTGAATGTTGAACTGCTTTCGTTGTAGCACATGCAAAAATTACAGATTTAGAGTAATATAATGTTGTTTTCTTTGTATTCTTCAACCTATTTTACGGTATGATCTAACTGTTCATATATGTTATACCGAGAAAAATTGACTCGACTTTATACTATAAAAAATTAAGTATTAAATGTTAGGATTTGAGAGTGTATATAGACTATACTTAAAAAATAGTTAGTTTGAAAGGTACATTTGATAATAATAATATTTATGGTTAGGATAGTTAGAATGAGTATATTTTTCGAATGTACATATTAACTATACTAATGTTTTTCATGACATTTTTCTATAAAATCTTTAGATTTTCATCACATGTAGTTGATAAAAACAAGATAGAAAGCTTATACTGCATATATTGTATGCATTTTTAGATATTAGGATGCTATACTAAAACATATAATCTAGTTTTATGTGGTATTTTTGATAGTGCAGATTGTCTATACTCTGAAGAAAAAAATATATATGTTATAATTTAGGAGTGCAAATTTTGTATACTCTATTCATTTATACACATTAGGATGCTATTTTTGGTAGTGCAAATTGACTATATTGTATCATATTGTGCATATGTTGAAGTGCGTATTTCATATACTATGTTATATTTATGTATTTTTCTGTCATATTTTTGTGAATACTAAAGCAGTTGAGAGTGAAACTTAAAGATGATACTTATTTGTGTATATTTGCCAGGACGATCGAGTCGTTAATACACGATGATATCTTGGAAGCATATTTGCTTCGATACACTGTGTACAAGCTAAAAGAAGCTTATTGCAAAGATCAAACTAATACTGAAGCAAGGAAGAAGTACCATTCAAGTGGGAGGGTTAGATAGTTTTATAATAAACAAGAGAGAGAAAGAGTAGGGGGAATAAGAAAAGGAAACAAGAAAGAAGATTTTTTTTAACTCACTTGGAAGTTAGAAGAGATGTGTTTAACACTAGAGATGGAGGCTTGGGGTTTGTCGATCATATCTCTTTTTCTTTCGGATTTATGGGTAGGTGTCATATCTCTTTTTCTTTCGGATTTATGGGTGGGTGAGCGTCAGAGAAGGACTAGAGGGAGAGTGCCAAAATTTCTTTTGTTTTCATTTTCAGTTGTATATGTTTGGTATTTTGGTTTAATTAATGAATTTGTCTATGCTTGACTAATTAGCTTCTGTTGATTCTGTTTGGTTGATTTCTTTTCCATTTGAGAGTATAGATAGGATATATTGGTACTAATGTTGGTGTTTCTTTAATTGTGAACCCTTTGATAGTATATATAGACAATACTGGGGTACACAATTTAATTTTTGGTGGAATTGTAAGAGTGCAGGTTGCCTATACTCTGAACAAAAAAATATGTTATTATTTGGCATGCGTTTAAGCCCTAGATATGGAATGGTGAACCCTTTAGGGTTAGAACTATTGGATAGTATATATAGGCTATACTGGTACTGACTTTGTCTACCTATGTAGCATGCATTTAAACCTTAGATCTGGAATGGTGAACCCTTTTGGGAAAGAACTGTTTGATAGTATATATATGATATACTCATACTAACTCTGTCTATTTTTTTAATGGTGAACCCTTTGATAGTATATATAGACTACACTATGACACACAGTTTAATTTTAGATGGAATTTTTAGAGTGCAGGTTGCCTATACTCTGGAAAAAAAATGTTATTATTTAGCGTGCATCTAAACCCTAGATATGGAATAGTGAACCCTTTGGGTTAGAACCATTTGATAGTATATATAGACTATACTCATACTAACTCTGTCTATTTTTTGAATGGTGAACCCTTTGATAGTACATATAGACTATACTATGACAAACAATTTAATTTTTGATGGATTTTTAGAGCGCAGGTTGTCTATACTCTGAAGAAAAAATATTACTATTTGGCATGCATCTAAACCCTAGATCTGGAATGGTGAACCCTTTGGGGTTAGAACCATTTGATATGTATAGGCTATACTGGTACTGACTTTGTCTGCCTATGGCATGCATCTAAGCCTTAGATCTAGAATGGTGAACCCTTTTGGGTAAGAACCGTTTGATAGTATATATAGGCTATACTCATACTAACTCTGTCTATTTTTTGAATGGTGAACCCTTTCATAGTATATATAGGCTACACTATGACACACAATTTATTTTTTGATGGAATTTTTAGAGTGCAGGTTCCCTATACTCTGGAAAAAAATGTTATTATTTGGCATGCATCTAAACCCTAGATCTGGAATGGTGAACCCTTTGGATTAGAACCATTTGATAGTATATATAGGTATACTCATACTAATTATGTCTATTTTTTGAATGGTGAACTGATATGGGTATAATTTATACATATTTACCGCTTAATTTGTATTTGTTAGTACTCATAATTATATTAATTTTACCATTTTATTGTTTTATAGGTGATTCACATAAAATCCAAAGTTATGAGCTAAACACGGTAAAAAGAGATGGACCGGACTGAGCTATGTTAGGGACGAGTCTAGACATGATTGGAGACGTGGCTGGTGGAGGTTTTGTCCTTGACATTTCTGACGGCTGGAGATAGCAAAAGAAAAGATAGAAAAAGTACCAGGAGATGGAGAGTTCGGTTGAGACTTGGATAGGCTAGGTAGACGTCATATCAAGGAAGGGAAAATTCTTGTAGAATCAAAGATAAAAGAGAATGAAGGTGACGTGGCAACATGTATGGAGAGAATTAATTGGGTTGCAGACGGAGTTTAAGTGGAGGTATAAAAAGAATAGTGAAAAGAAAGAGAAGGGGTTCCTTTTTAGAAGTTGGGTTGGAGATGTAGAAAAGGGTTGGAGAAAGGACGGATGGGGAGAGGCTCCCTGACCGAGGAGACCTGACGTCTGATTGATAGAGAGAGGGTGGAAGTGATTGTACAAATGAAAGAGGAACAAAGGTGGGAGAGAGAGGCGTGGAGACAGTGAGAAAGGCAGAGAAAAAGTGGAAAGGGGACAGTTTCTTGAGGAGGTATGGCAACGATTGATCAGAGAGAGAGAGGGGTGCGTCAGGTGGAGAAAGAAAAGTACAGAGAGAGAAGAGTAGGTTGGTGACATAGACTGAAGGTTGCTTTTCTGATTGAAGGATAGAGGCAGAGACGACATCTTTACGGAACACTAGTTTAATCCTTTTTACTTTTCTCTGAATTTATTTTAATGGATTTTGAGAAATCCACTACCATGTCTTGCTAATTGATTTGTAACTAGGGTTTCATGTTTGAAACCATTTTGAGTAATAGACCACTTTGAATTGAATTATTTGGTACAGACTATTATGATTTGAATAGATTAGTTCCATGATTTTGTTTATTGGTTTGATGATAAAATTAGTTGTTGCTTCACCGGTTTTGTACAATACAGTAACCTATGCGCATAATTAATAGGATAGCAAATATATTTGTCTACTTATTTGATATTTCATGCTTGGGTTAAATCCTTAGATGGGGTATGCTTAGAATAGCCAGATATTATTTGTGAACCTATAATTAGTTTCGTATAATTTTCTCGCTAACGCAATTTGATGGTGTATGCTTAGGCTTAGAGATTTTGATGCGCCATACTTAGGGTGTCTCAGTGATATTTACAACTCTAATACATATAATAGGTGATGTCGATAGAACAAACAATAAATTAATATTCAGGAGTTATGTTTCTCTTCAGTAATTGAATATAAATAGTGGTGGATACTGAAAATCCTGGTTACTATTTCCCCCATTTGATTTATTTTATTAGTTTAGTTTATTTTTCTTGTTTTAACTTTATTCCGAAAAATCCAAAAATATTGTTCTTGATTAGTTGATTAGAGATATTGATTGCAGTATTGTCCCTTATCTCTGTGGAATCGACCCGTACTTGTCGTTGTCTGCAGTGTAGACACCGTGCGATTACGGTTATTTATATAGGATATTCTAAAATCATATCATGAACCCTTTGGGTTAGAACCATTTGATAATATATATAGGCTATACTCATACTAACTTTGTCTATTTTTTTGAATGGTGAACCCTTTGATAGTATATATAGACTATACTAGGACAAACAGTTTAATTTTTGATGAAATATGTAGAGTGCAGGTTGCCTATACTCTGAAGAAAAAAAATGTTATTATTTGGCATGCATCTAAACCCTAGATCTGAAACGGTGAACCCTTTGGGGTTATAACTATTTGATAGTATATATAGGCTATACTGGTACTGAATCTGTCTTCCTATGTGGCATGCATCTAATCCTTAGATATGGAATGGTGAACCATTTTGGGTAAGAATCATTTGATAGTATGTATAGGATATACTCATACTAACTTTGTCTGCCTATGTGGCATGTATCTAGAATGGTGAACCTTATCTACAAATTTGTGAGTGTAGATAGGCTATACAAGTACTAACTTTGTCTGTTTTTTGAATGGTGAACCTTTGGCAGTGCATATTGCCTATATTGTACTGATTTTTGTATTTATATGCTATTTTGGCAGTGCAGATTGGTCTATTGTATTGGATGGTTATGATCACCACCTTAAAAGATGTCATTCGATTTTTATTTTTATTTTTTTTTGGGAGGTAGTAGATAGTCAAATTAATGGGGGTTTTAATTGAAACGGGAATGGAATCCATATGAGGCATAATTCTTGTTAATTGTCCAGTTTTTGTTAACTGTGACCGTAGTACTATTGTTATTTCAAGTGAATTATCAGAATAAGATCCAACAATGCAGATATCCTATACTGAAGAAAATGTATGTTTATTTTTGCATTATGATCCAATAAAGTAGATATTTTATACTGAAAAAAAATATGTAAAGAGAAAAGGCTTAACTTAAATCCACAATACCATAATACATTGCATATGTGCTACACTTAAATAAATTTGGTTTTGCAACAATGCATATATTCTATACCAAATATCTAGTTTGTTTTTGATATGTTTATGGCGTTCATTTTATTTTATTTGTAGATAAAAAAAAAAGAATAAAGCAATGGCATCTGCGTTTGTTAGTAAACATCTGCACTGTTATTTTTCAGAGTATATAGTTTATGCACTGTGTTGAAGTGTACAGTTTCTACACTTAGTATTCCGGAGTGTATAGTTTTTGAAATGTGAATTTATATGTATGTGTTATTTTGGCAATGTCCTATACTGTGTTGATTTTTATATTTATATGTTATTTTGGAAGTGTAGATTGCATATATTGTGTTGATTTATATATTTATTTGTTATTTTGGCAGTGTAGGTTACCTATACTATAATGATTTTTATGTTAATGTCATATTTTGGTAGTGCAGATTGCCTATATTGTACTGATTTTCATATTTATGTGTTACTTTGATAGTGCAGATTGCCTATACTGTGTTGATTTTCATATTTTTGTGTTATTTTGGCAGTGCAGGTTGCTTATACTGTACTAATTTTCGTGTTAATGTCTTGTTTTAGCAGTGTGGATTACATATAATGTGTTAATTTTCATATTTATGTGTTATTAAGAAGTGCAGATTACATATAATGTGTTAATTTTCATATTTATGTATTTTTGGCAATGTTGATTGTCATATAGTATTAATTTTTATATTTATATGCTATTTTGGCATTGTAGAATACCTTTAATGTATTGATTTTTATATTTATTTGCTATTTTGGCAGTGCAGATTACCTATACTATATTGATTTTTTATATTTATGTGTTATTTTGGCAGTGCATATTGCCTATACTATTAATATAGAGCTAGCTTGTTGTGTTGCACCACCTAAAAAATAGAGTACAATTGTGTTACACTGCTCAACAGGGTATAGACTTTCAAAAATGTTATAACAGGTTGAGTAACTGTGAAAGCATTTAATATTTATTTGAAAAAAGAAAGTCAGTATAGACATTACAAATAAAACTTTTGTATCGCTATTAAATTAAAAATCTTATATATTGTTGTCGCAACAACTTGTTATACACCTCGTTGTTGCTATACACCTCGATTACATAGACTACTCGCTTCTGGAAGCAACAAAAATTATTTTACTATGCATATCAAAAGAGCCTCTTTGTACTACCAGCGTCACAACCCATACAACTCATTGCTGCTTTCAACAATGTACTTTTTTTTTCTTGGAGAGAGAGAGAGGCTAAGAGCATCTTTATTTGGAACTTCAAGAAAATTTCCTTTGTTGTAAAAGACGATAGGTAAGTACATAAAGAATACACTCCCAAACATATATTATACTG
>JAJJMC010017500.1:2843655-2856978 GCA_023531435.1 Papaver californicum
GATAGGTAAGTACATAAAGAATACACTCCCAAACATATATTATACTGCATTTGCAACTCAGATCTCGATTCGGAAAGTAATACCTTGTCATCAGTTCTAGCAAGAACACTTTCTTCAATGCCAGTAACATCCATTATCCATATATACCTCATGATTAGTAAAACTTACACATGTTTATATCTGAAAAATAACAAACCAAGAAATAATCAGTAGCATAAGAACAAAAGAAAATCAATCAACAGTGTAGTGTATATGCACTGTGATTTTTCAATAATGCAGTATATACGTAATTCCAAATTATACCAAATGAAGCTGCAAAAATCATTTACAATGTTTCTCTGAGAATCATTAGCATTCATTAACTGAATAAACACAAAAATAATTCAGAATCTCATGGTTACCAACTCACTAACTTAATGTACCAACATAAATGTGCTTTGCATTGAAAAATAACACAGTACAACGTTTATACATTGATTTTTCCTGGAGTGCAGCATTTATAATTGTTTTTTTTAGTATAGCGTTTATACACCAAGAAAATAACATATTACATCATTTATGCACTGATTTTTCTAGAGTGCAGCGTTTATACACTGACAAAATTACTCAAAAAACATATTCTGATGATTATATAGAAACCATCTATAATGGCTACCTGGGAAAGAAGTAACCTATGGTGAATGTAGACCAGTCCATCCGACTAGATTCAGGTGCATTTGCAAACCTGCAACAACAACAACAAAAATGTCATACCCACATCTGACAAGCATAATAAAAAAAATGTCATACCCACATATTAAGTCAAAATTCACAATTCTGCTTCAGCAAATACAATGTTTTTTTAAGCAAACTAATTCATAGAACAAAACAGAACACTATAGGGGTTCAAGTATTGTTCAAATACTTGAGTATAGTTGAAATGTACTTAAATAAATGAGTGTAGTTAAAATGCAATGTCGCAAGATCAAGCCGAAATGCAAAATTAACTTACTAAAGTGCAATTGGATAGATGCAGGGGTGTATCCGCTGGACAAAAATGATATAAAGTTAGCATTATCAGTTGCACTTACTCCAATTTGTGACTACCATACCTTGAAGAGAGTATGCATATATTCTCAAACTCATATAAATGGTAAGGGCAATCCGGAATTCCAACAAAACCATGCCTTGAAGAAAGAAGAAACAGGCATAATATGCTAGCAATGGCCACGAGAACTTGAAGAAGTCAATTCGCGTAATGGATTAACATCAAATTCAAATAGAATAAAGTAATAATTATACCAATTACATAATTATTTTGCAATGCTAAGTAAACTTACCATGGAGTAAGCAAAATATATGGAATCAGATGCTCCAAAATATACAATGTCAAAAACAAAGGCTAGTGCATTGGTTGGTTAAGTTGCTGCTACAAACTGACAAGAAAAAAGAAAAGAAATTTAGCCAGAAATCATTTGAAAAACAGTATAGAACAAAAAGAAATGAATTCTTAGTTTAGTTGCACTTTGACCATACCGGTGTGGCTATACTTATGAGACTCAGAACGTTTATGTCATTAGTAAATAATCGGGAACCAAAATGCAGACCCACTCCAAGAAAGACAGAAAGTATCAAACCCAGAACAAAACCCAACTGTGGAAAATGTGATTCATAAAAATTGAGCATATTTAAACTATACTATTCAAATACTTGAGTGCAGTTACGCTACACTGCTTACAAATTTGAGTATAGTTGCCCTACATTGTTCAAACAAAGTAGTGTAAGTGTCGTCGTAGTCGATCTTAGGAGAAATTTAGGATCATCTAATCTAATTAACAACCAGAAAGTCTGTCTATGGATATTGATGAGAGACTAAACTAACATATATACCTGGTGATATTCTACCACCCTTCAATTATAATTTTGTCTTAATTAGTAATCTCAGTTCTTATCCATGGTTGATAAGATTGGTCACAGTTGTAAATCAAAAACCGAACCAATCCAGTTCATTATCGTACACCACTAGTTCATATTTTGTAACCTTTAGTTGTAACAAGATGCAAGCACATGAAATGAATATAACGAGAATGATATCATAGACTTATTAATGCAATCACAATCTCATCTAGATTTTTAAGAGAGAATACATCCAAAAAATTTATCAATCATGCATTATATGACATAACCTGGCAGTAGGTTGTATGAAAAAAAATCATAGACATAGTTTTTGGATTTGGATTTGTTTGTCTCAATCTTGAAAAACAAAATTTTCAAGTGGCCTTTCAGTATCAATGACGAGGATGCAGTCAAATCGCAGAACATGAAGTAACGAAAATAAACACAAATAGGTAGTTAAAACTGGTTAGCGTTTCAATATCACATAAAAGATATTTTCTACAACAACCAGAGAGAAAACAAAATTGAAACATTAAATTTCTTCATTAGATAACCATTAATTGAAGATTCATCTCAAAATTATTTATCTATTCTAAACTTTTGAAATGAATGAAAAAGAAAACCAAAAGTTAGGTCGAAAATCGAAAATTGTTTACTTTCGAAAAATTATATATGAAAATGTAGATTAGAACACGCTGATTACAAATCTAAATCCAGTTTTAGGATCGAAAAAGACAAAGAGATCAATCACAAATCATAAATATCTTCGATGGCCGGAGCTCTCCTTCGAGACAGAAATTGATTGAGAAAATGAAATAGAATCACTGAATCAATTTCTACTAGTAATATATGGAGGGATAGTTTTGTTATTTAGAAAATATAGTTTATTTTCTCACACATATGTGGACCTGCCATTAAGTCAGCCCACTAAACAATGACCTATCAGTAATTCCTACTTTCAGTAAATCTTCGAAAGATCCGACCATTATGGACTGCTTCACAGGCAATTCAAGTCTAAAAGCGTGGTTATAGGGTGCAACTCACATGGGATTCCATATTTGTTGGAACTCGGAACTCGGTCGTGAATTTACTGGTCGAGCTAAATGGTTTAACGCTCCAAAAATAACATAACCCTGAATCACTTACCACTCCACTTTTATATCCGTTGATTATTTCTATGGATGGCCACTATTGGGGGATCCAACATTTAAATATAGAAAACTTTACGGTGAGTTTGGTTCAGGGACCGAGCCAACACTGATATGATGTGGGGTCAATTAAATTTTATTTCGACATTCACAAAAAAAAACTTCAATACGGATTTAAACTACAGTTTAAATTAATATGGAAGTATGAATTTTGAAAGTTTACTCTTTTTACCTTATTAACATTAAAAAAATTTAATTTTGTCATAACAATTTGCACCCACAGGTCATCGAATTTACATAAAACCCAAACCTATTTTCATAAAAAATTTAAAGCTTGTGGGGCCAATAGACCCAAACAAGCACCCACTCCCACCATCCATGGTTTGGTTGCAGAATTCACAATTTCGGTATTCATACAAATCCCTCGTGTATTTGGTAACTCACTTAAAATATCTAGGATTCATAGAATTCCCTTGTTTTAAAGTCCATGTATTATTTGGCATTACCCTAATAATTTGAAAAATTGTATATATATATATATGGAATTTTAGAATTAAAAAAATGGGTCTATAAATCCCTTGATAAGTTTTCCAACAAATCTTAGGGGAAGGGGTCGGACTCCATATGGAGAATTTGCTGGAAAAGTGATTCTCGTAGGAAACGTGATTCCAAGGGATTTGGGAAGCCAAAGTACCGAGGGAAACGTAATTCCGCCAAATCCCATGGACCCATAAATCCCAACTTTAAAATTTTGCATCCACACCCACCATTAGCGTTCAGATCTCCGATTCACAATGGCATTGCTGTGACGTACCTATGAAGGTTTCTATATATATTCAGGACCGGCTATGAGAATTTGGTGCCCCGAAGTACAACAATAAAATGATGCCCTATATATAAAAAAAATGAGTATATAGTCCAAGAATTCCTAAAATAAGGTTCTAGTGGGAAAGTAAACATTAGGGATGGGTGAAATGGACATCAGTAATCCTAGACATTATACCCCTAGCTCGTCTTTTATGTTTTTATATTTTTTATCCTTTTCTCTCCCTAATTTGAAAATAAATTACAAAAAAAAACATAATTTTCAATATATATATATATATATATATATATATATATGTGTGTGTGTGTGTGTGTGTGTGATTTTAATAGAACTTATATTTTTGGAAAGAGTTTTGGATGATCTATAAAACATAATTCATTGTTGATAGTAAATTCGAAAGTTTTTTTATTTGTGATAAAGAATATGTATAAATTAACTGGTTGCATCATGGCTTAAACTAAGATACAAAAAATTATTCGAAAAATAGCTATGATGAAACTAGATGCATCCTGACTTAAACTAAGAAAAAGAAAATTATTCAAACAATAACTAGTTAGGATGAAACTGGTTTCATCCTGAGTTAAAATAAGATAGTAAAAATCTATATTACCACTTGTTCGATATAAAACAAAGAAAAAAATAGAACAACCACCACTACTACCAACATTTTCAACCACAAGAAACACCACCTTCAATACTAACAAAATACAACAACCGCCACCATCACCTTCAAGATAAAAATAAGTAAATATCTAAATATGCAGGATGAAACCAAAAATATCACGAGGAAAAGATGTTTATTTGTCAGAATATGCAGGATGAAACCGAATATATCATGACGATTTTTTTTGTCAGAATGTGCAGGATGAATTCAGTTTCAACCAGGTTTAACTAAGATAAAAAATATTAATCAAAAATAGGCAGGATGATTCTAGATACATCCTGACTTAAACTAAGTTTAAAAAAATAATTGAAAATAGATAGGGTGAATTCAGATGCATCCTAGATTATCTAAGATAAATTTGGGTTCATCATTGTTACACCACCACCACAAACTTTCACCACCAACAAAAATCACAACCAACTAAACCGATGCATACCCGAAATTCATTAAATCCGTGAATCATATTATATTTTGGAATACACCATGAGTAATACTTGTTTTGTCGTTGTTGATAATTAAGAATATTTATTAATATGATCCTTTTAGCTTCATTAAACGGATCATAATCTCGATAACTATTATCCATTATCATGTTTTGTTCTTCATAACAATAATTATATCTGAAACTACGTAGTCATTGTTATTCTTATCTATTTTCCTCATCATCAGATGAGTATTAATATCCACATCCATTCATAAACCTATTTCGAACCTTGTCTTTTTTTTTCTTAAAAAATAAAACCCAGATTATTTGGATTTATTCTCATAAAGTTAGATCAATTCCTACTATCATCAAATTAATAACCTATAATAACTAAAAATCTATGAAATCTTTTACTCTGACCGAAAAGACTTCGTGTTATTGACAACTCATAATAAAATCAAGTTTTGATCGGTTAGAAAAAAAATTACACGGATAAGAAGAGTAATTTAGTCAGTTGTTGGTCAAATGGGTCTTTTGCTGCCCCCCTTGGGTTGACACCCAAAGTTGGCGAAAGTCCCAAGATCGATCCTGGATATATTCCAGGTTTCCTCACAAATAAATATAAATTAGACTCGGCATTTTTCTTACACGTGAGACAAACATTGATAATTATTTACTAATACTCTTAGTGTAGTTGCCATTAATTAGATAATATTGATTACGAGGGATACCTAAGTGATAGTTAAGAATAAACTGAATATAAAATATAATTAAGAGAATAAAAGAGATTTATATATTTTGGTGAACTAGGTTATAACTTGTCCCGTTTAGTTTGGAAGTTAAGGATTATATATATACACCATAAATACTCCGACCAACATCCGGGAATCAATTTTTTTTGTAGTTTTAGGGTTAGTCGGGCAATAGGCACTGATGTAGTTAGGTTAAGGTTAGATATAGTAGGGCCATGGAAATATTTGTCGTCTAATCTAAAGATAATTACATTCACTCTTAATGTTAGGTTAAGTTAAGTGGTTATATTATAAGGTAGATATAGTTGGGTCGTGGCATAATCTCTGTCGTCCAAATCCAAAAGAGAAAACCCCGATCGTTTTTTATCCTGGAAACAATACCCCTTTCTTCCTCAGAATACAAATGTATACATAGGAATCACGAAGACAAACTAATCATTATCCAGTGGTATATAAGAACCATTATATTAAGTTACAACTAGTGTTTCTAGATTATTCTTACAAGGATAACGGGTCGGGTACATGCATATGATATGTGGTATCCTCTTTCTATCTTTTATTTTTTTCGTTTGCCAATTTGGAAATTTAAAGGAAATATTAGCTAGATGTTGACATGCCCCTTGCTGGACTTGGCTTTGACTGGGTCTTCTTAAAGCTCCATTAATGTTGTGTCTTAGCTCTTCACAATGGTTTTGTCCAATTACTGTATTGATTTCGAAAAGACTTGGTATGGATATTTTGGTCCCATGTTTTTCGCTTTATATACGAAAATATCCCTTCTTGATGAATCTTCACACTAGTATTCGTTTTACGAGTCTTTTGAAAGAAGTTTTTCTGATTTGTTTTCGTCTGATTCATCTGTTAAGCCTCTTGGTTTTAACTCTTCTTTTCCTTGATATCTCATGGCTGCTTGAACAATTTCTTATTTTCTGAGTTTCTTTGATTTGTTATGATTTGACACAGATTCCATTATCTTGTGATTTGCTGGTCTTCGGTCATTTTTTAATTTACAATCCTTTTTTTACCCTTGCCCCCACCCCCCACCCCTTTTTTTTGTGATTGCTCTTTGAAAATTGTTGATGGTGATTTCTTCAGTGCAAGATAAGTAGGAACATTATAGATTTCAAAGAGGATTTGCATATCCGTCAAATGGCTTTGGTAATTACCGTGGAAATCATGATGCTCCGGTAATGAAAGTACGTAATTCCATTCTGACTAGGTAAATGCACCAGTTCACACGGTGTGGTAGAAGTGTTAGCTGTACAGATCCACCGGATTGAGCTGGCTATCTGAGCTGTCAGTTATGTGCTGTGTCAGCAGAACACATAGGATATCATACGCATGTGTTAGTCTTAGTGTATAAATATGTAATTATACTGTCTGTTGTATTTGTTGAACTCATTCTATATCAGAGAGAATCTTTCATCTTCTGTCACAATCTCATTATGGTATCAGAGCATTTGCTTCTTGGGAAAACGCTGGGAAGAAATTAATTTGCTTCATCGATCAGAGAATACAAATCGATCTGGTTCAGCATTTAATGAGTTTTCTTTTCTTGGAAAACAACCACAATCTATAGTCGAGGCAGCAGTAACTTTTTCGTTTCTTCAATCGATACAGCAGAAGAAGCGTGGTTGATAGTCTTTAACAACATTCGAGAAGTCTCAATCTTCTTTATTGCAGAAAATCAATTCAAGATCTTGATTGCTGAAGCAATTAATGGACAATTCTTGGAAATCATCAACTCATTAAAATTTACGGTTACAACAACAGCAGTGTGGCCGACAATTTCTGCACCACATTAAACTATTAGCAAGATTCGAAAGGTCTTCGTCTTGTTTCTTGAAAAGTATTCATCGATCAGAAAAATAATAAATGATCTGAGCAGCATTAAACAACAATCGGCCTCAACACTATAAAATGCAACTTGAAAGAAAAGGTTAATCTTCTTTTTCTTCTCATCGCTTCTCTTCTTCTCTGATCATCTTTACAAGCAAAATTTCTGGTTTTCTAGTATTATGAGGATTTGATTGAATCTTAATAGTTTTACACCAGAAATTTATGTTTGTAGTATTTTTTGATCATTTCAGTAACTCTTTCTGCTTCTGCTTATTCAAGTTTTATGGCATTTTCATCTTACATCAAGAATACAATCAAAGTATCTCTTCTGATCTTCTAATTTCTATATCTTAAATCAAGATTCGAAACAAATATTTGCTTTTATTCTTCAAGTTTCTTTGAGTTTTCTGATTTACAAATTTCTTATTACTTAGTATTTCATTGAAGTATTGATCTCTGGTATCTTGTTGATTTTCTCTAAAATCAAAGAAACTCATTCAAATCATTAATGATCGAAACCTTTCCATCCTCATCATTCTCTATTGCCTCTGCTTCAATGGATAATCCAACTTCAACCTCTATTTCTAAGGTTCCCTTGAATCAGTTTACTAGTTTTGTTCAAATCAAACTTAAGGAAGAAAACTATATCACCTGGAAAAACTTGATGAATCCTGTGATTCAAAAATTCAAGATCAGGAAATTTCTTGATGGATCTTATCCATGTCCTCTGCAATTTACAAGTCCGCGAAATCAACAAAACGGATTTGACAATCCACTATACACTGATTGGTTGGATGAGGATTCAACAATCACTATGTGGATTTATTCAACCATTTCTGAGTCTGTAATTCCCTATTTTTCAAGATCTCAGTCTTCTGCTGAATTATGGAAGAACATAGAAGATCGTTTTGGTAGAGCTTCTTCTACTCACTCTATCCAACTTACGACTAAACTTCTTTCAATAAACAAGGTAACAAAACTATCTCCTCTTTGATTAGTGAAATCAAATTTCTATCTGACCAATTAGCTTCGGCTGGAGAACTTTTTTCTGACAAGGAATTGGTTGTAATAACACTAAAATCACTGAATGATGAATATGTTCCCTTCGCAACCTGTATGAGACATATGAATCCACTGGTGTCGTGTATAGAGCTGCAAAAAAATCTACTCAGTGAGGAGTCTGTTATTCAGGAGAGACAACAAGCACAACAGGAAGAACAATCTGCAAAATCTTTCTTGCTAATACTGGAAGAGGATATGCAAGAAACAGTTACTCAAACACAAGGGGATATTCAAGGAACTACAATCGTAGTCAATACAATGGTCCAAGATATCCAAATAAGTCTTTCTTTCCTAGATCTAACTATGGCAGGGGAAATTCATCAGCAAACAAAATTGTCTATCAGATTTGCAACTTAGCAGGCCATATTGCCACAACATGCTCTCAAAGACTACCTTACAACTATCAAGGCAGAGCACCACCATCTAATCTGAAAGATAGGTTTGCTACAACAGATAGTTTTGCTGACGAAAAGTGGATAGCTGATAGTGGAGCAAATTGACATATTGCTTCTGATAAAAAGATTCTCCAACACTCAGCAACTTATAAGGGACCAGAAACAATCCATATGGAAAATGGTGCAGGTATGCTTATAAATCATCATGGTAGCTCAACTAAGTTTGCAAATTCATACTCATTTGGCCTGAATGATGTTCTAACTGTGCCTGAGGCGTCTCATAATTTACTTTCTATTCACAAGTTTACGACTGATAACAAAGTCTCTTTGACACTTGATTCAGCTGGTTTTACTGTCAAGGACCAGAGCTCTGGGATGGTGCTTTTCCGAGGGCCACATAGGAATGGTCTCTATCCAATCAAATTTGGAACTCCTCATACTTCGTCTTTTGCTCTGTCTTCCACAATAAGTGACAGTCTCTTGCTTCATAGAAGATTCGGTCATCCGTCATTCCAAACAATGCAAAGGTTATGCTCCCTGCTTCACCTGTCTAGAACTCTTTCAAAACATCTTCACTGTAATGAATGTAAATTCTGTAGATCTAAGAAGTTACCATTTAGAATGTCAAATTCAATAGCTCTAAAACCACTAGAACTTCTTCATATGGATATCTGGGGACCATGTCATGTACCTTCTGTTTCTGGAAGTTTTTACTATGCCAATATAGTAGATGAATACACAAAATTTTGTTGGCTGATTCCATTGTCTAATAAAGCTGAATTCAAACATGCTTTTGTTACATTAGTTACTAAGCTAGAAAAATTGTTGTCTACTACTGTAATTGTAATAAGGACAAATAATGAAGGAGAGTTCATAAATAAATTCTTGCAGAACTATTGTGATTCAAAGGGTATTTCTCATCAATTTACTTGCCCTCACACTCCGGAACAGAATGAAGTGGCTGAGGTGAAACATAAGCATCTTTTGGAGATTACAAGAACCTTTTATGTCAAGCCACTATGCCTTCTTGTTTTTGGTTAGATGCATTACACACAACCAATTTTATCATCAATAGATTGCCAACAAATTCGATAAACTTTTTGTCTCCATATGAAATGCTATTTGGAAAGACTCTTGTATATGAATTTTTCAAGGTCTTTAGTTGTTCATGTTTTTCGTGGTTGAAGCCGTACACAACCAAAAATCTAGAGAAAAGAAGCAGGCATTGCATTTTTATTGGGTACAGTTCAAATCACAAAGGTTACCGATGTCTTGATCCAGTCACTAGCAAAATTTACATTTCTCGTCATGTATCATTTTGATGAGTCAACATTCCCATATTCGGTACTTTCTTCATCTGCCCAGAATTCTTCTTTGCCAGTCATGTCAGTTAATCAAACATCTTTGTCTATTATTCCATCAGTGGTTCATGTCTCTAGACCAGAACAAAGTGAAACTATTTTGAACAATCACCAGATGCAGACAAGAGCTAAAACTAGTAACAACAATCCCAAAGCCTACTTCTCTTATACCAGGTACCCATTAGGTGTCGCCCTTATCGGTACCATTGTGTCAGTACCTACTTGCATAAGTTCTGCTCACAAAGAGCCAGTTTGGAAAGTGGCAACAAGCAATGATTATCAGGCCTTACTGGATGCGGGTACTTGGTCTTTAGTGGGATAACCCATGCCTCAAAAACATAGTGGGTTGTAAGTGGGTATTTCGTATCAAGTATAATCCAGACGGAAGTATATCAAGACATAAAGCCCGGTTAGTAGCAAAGGGATATCATCAACAACCAGGCCTTGACTATGAGGAAACGTTCAACCCAGTTGCGAAACCAACAATAATACGAGTGGTGTTATCATTGGCAGTTCAATTCGATTGGAAACTTCACCAACTGGATGTATCTAACGCTTTTCTTCACGGTGATCTCAAAGAGGAGGTATATATGACTCTACCACCAGGTTACATTGACCCAGCTAGGCCCAAATATGTCTGTCTTCTCCATAAAGCAATTTATGGGCTCAAGCAAGCTCCGAGGGCCTGGTATTAGAAGTTAAGTACAAGCCTGTTAAGATTGAATTTTGTTCAATCCAAAGCAGACTCGTCCCTGTTTGTTCACAAAGAGGGCTCAATAATTTCAGTTGCCTTAGTTTATGTTGATGATATAGTCCTAACAGGAAATTCAGAAGATGATCTGAGAAATGTGATTACGGACTTGCTGGGCATCTTCCCAATCAAATACTTGGGCCACTTAAACTACTTTCTGGGCCTAGAAGTAAAACACAAGAATGGCTCACTATTTCTTGGCCAGGAGAAATATGTAGTGGATTTGCTCCTGAAGCATAAAATGGATGGCTGCCAACCGTGTCAAACACCATTAGCAGCGTCCACTTCTCTCAGTAAAGACTCCGATGAGCTGTTAAAAGACCCAACAGAGTATCGCTCGTTAGTCGGAGCTCTACAGTACATTAGATAGACTAGACCAGATGTTTCCTTTTCAGTTAACTTAGTCTTCCAATTCATGCACCAGCCAAAAATACAGCATCTAGAGGCTGCAAAACGAATACTAAGGTACTTAAAGGGAACAGTCCATCATGGTTTGATATTTACGAAAGGAACAACGAATCTGACAGGTTATTCCGATGCGGATTGGGCAGGCTCCATTGATGATCGGAGATCAACAGGAGGATACTGCATTTTTCTGGGATCAAACTTAGTATCTTGGTCTTATCGAAAGCAGACAACAGTAGCTCGTTCAAGCACGAAAGCAGAGTATCGCACATTAGCACATACAGCAACAGAACTAGTCTGGCTCTGTTTTCTTCTGCGATATTTACATTTCCAGCCAACAAGGGTACCACGAATTGGATGCGACAACATAAGCTCGATTAAAATATCCACTAATCCGGTACAACATTCACGCATGAAACATGTACACATTGATTACCACTTCGTGCGCGAACTAGTCCAGGATCGAGCATTTGAAATCAACTATGTGTACAATTTACACCAATTCGCTGACATTTTCACAAAACCTCTCCCTACAACCAGATTTACAGCTCTTCGACACAAGATCAAGATTGTCTCACCGCTCATGAGCTTGAGGGGGATGTTAGATGTACAAAGCCACCGGATTGAGCTGGCTATCTGAGCTGTCAGTTCTGTGTTGTGTCAGCATAACACATAGGATATCATACGCATGTATAGTGTATAAATATGTAATATTTGATAGACACATTTTAGTGTCTAGATTGCACCTTAGTTTCTATTAAGTTAGTATTCGATTTTGCAAATATTACGTGTTTTTATGCTTTTGTAGGTACATTTGAAGAATAAAGATTTGTGGAAAAATTGGCTCAAAAAGTGATAAAGGCACATAAGGACAAGTGTTATTTGGCACCCTATAAATGGATAAGGGGCACCCTCGAGTCAACTCGGTCAAAATCGGGTCAAAACCGAGTCAACTCAGTCAACCCGAGTTGACCGAGTCAACTGCCAGTCAGTATCGGGACGGAACTGCTGCACACTTTGATTCACGTGATTTTTGGAATATTTTGCTCCCAAATTGATATACAATATACTAGAGGTCCATACAAGATTAAACACATGAAGAATTAGAGGTTTACGCCGGAAAAATAGCCCCAAATCCGAGTTTCGCCGGAAAAAGGGTATTATACTTTGATTCGGATTTGGATGAATTTGGGAGTGTTTTAAGGAGTTCTATTAGGTTTAGAAGACTCACAAGGATCCCTAGAGCCTATATATACAAGATAAGCCAAGAAGAACGGGGAAGATAGCTTAGAATTGAAGTTTCGGAGTCGCCGAAATTGTGGCCGGAATTACCCACGATCCGGCCACTGCTGCTGTTACCGACGGTCGGCTGTTCTTCATCAACTCCATCGGAGAAGAAGACACAGCAACACCTTATAAGAGTTGCTGTTCCGTAGCCTTAGCTTCCAAATTTCTTTCCCCCCTTTATTTGCCTTAGCCTTTTGCAACGGCTGAACCTTGTTCTGTAACACTTATAAACGCGTCTGTTCAGCTGTTGCACCGTTATTTAACCTTGTAATCAATATTTTGAGCAATGAAAAGGTCTTTTGAGCAAGTTTTCTTCACCATGAGCTAAGTCTATTTACTGGGATGATGGAGGAGGTTTTTCTCTCAATTTTATGTGGTAAGTCTATTTTAATTAATTATTTATAATTCTTTTGTTATTAGAATTGCATAGTTTCAAATAGTAAAAACGGTTTTCTTTCAACAGTTGTGCTTTTGCTTGATGGATTATGCTTGGTTAATTAATTTTGATAGTCCATGCTTGTGATTTACCTCTGT
>JAJJMC010017500.1:2863196-2881028 GCA_023531435.1 Papaver californicum
AAAAAAAAAAAAAATTGCTGGTAATTGATTTTTAGGTGTAAGTTTTTGGGGCCTTTTTAATAGGGTCTTATGTAATAACAGTTTTCATTACTATCAATATATTTGTAACACCTAAGATGCTTATGTAAAATCAGCCTTCATTTTTTTTCGAACCTAAGGTTGTTAGATGTGTATGTGTTTATCTATTGATCTAGTCCTTGAATCTCATCTAATACCTTAATATACGTGCTAATCGAAGTTCTTTGACATCGCAGTTGTGCTCATCTTTAAAGCAGCAGAAATCTCTAACATAGATTCCACCATAGCGTCTCCTAGTCCCTCTTGCGAATTCTGTTACGAGGGCAAGGACTTGAAGCAATTGCTGATTTACACTTTATCAGACCATTTGATATGTCTCGATCATCTCTTGAAGGCTGAAACTAAAGTAATTGTCGCCTTGAGCAAGCATTGATGACACACTGGGATCAACGAGCATCAAGAAGTTTCAGCACATTCCACCCAAAGTATTGGAATCCTGAAAACAAAACAGTGAAATGTAGACTTCTCAGCATGCCTGCCATGACGCGATGAAACAAAACAATAAAATATGACGGCACAATAGGCCCGGCATGACGCGACTAATATAACCATCAATAATAATATAACAGTATATAGAAAGTTGCTAGTTTATAAAATTGAACATCATAGTACCTAATGAAGTTCTTATTTTCCTTTTGAAACAACAATTGTACTTTCTTCGGTTGTTTGATGTCAACAATTCTTTTACTGTAGTCAAAAGTATAATACTGTAGTCGAAAGTATAATGATATGGATTTATATTGGTTTTCTTCACTACTTTGAATAACATGAATATTCATGTGTATATAGATTAGTGGGATACAAGATATACATTGGGTAGAGTTTTGGTAACTCAATCATATCAAAGATATCTACAGTCATTACACCACATAATGATAAGTACCTAAGATATTCATTACAGTACATAATGATAAGTACCTAAGATATCTACAATCATTACATAACATAATGATAAGTACCTAGTAAATATTGATATGTACTGGTACAAACCTAGTAGATATCCATATATACTTAGTGAAACCTAGTAGATATCACAGTACATATACACATGTACTGAAGAAAACAAGAATTTTGACAAGTTTATCTTAATGTTCAATTGAACTTCAGAGAAAACTTAATCTCTAGTAATCAGGTGTCTCAAAAGCCATTCCACATCATACGACATAAAAAAATAACTCAAATAAACTTAAAATGATGATAACGAGGGGGCGCTGCCCCTTCAACCCCCTAAACCGTAAATGATAAAAAAGGAGCATCAAGAGCCCAACATGATATTACTATTTGACAGTATGACTTTGACGAAAAAGACACCTGATTCAACGACATTTTGTTCTTCATTCAAACACTCAAGTTACTTTAGCTGAACTCTGGGTCCATCTAAATGCTTCTAGTGATCGTTGACTTTTCTTCTTTTAGTTATTTTCTATTTTTTTGCAAAGTACATGCCAAATTTCACTTTTTCTCTAAAATAAACTGGTGTAATCATATGCAATGAACACAATACGGGGAATTTCGAAGTCGGATCAAGCATCTGAAATAGTAGAACCGAACTATAAGACATTGTAATCCTTAAGCTTCATATATTCGTAGAAAGCAACTGATATTTCTACCTAAAAGCTTGAAAATACTGAAAGGCTTACGTAAAGTGACAAAGTCACATGAGGAGTGTAGAATAAACCTTTCTAGGTGTAGTTCGATCAGTGGAAACACCAGAAGTCTTATGTGAAGCATTACTTGGGCTTTCAGAGTTGGAAAAGGTCCCAGCACAAGTTAATGATCTTGGAGTTTCTGTGAAGTTAGCTGCATAAACAAGGCCTCAGTTTGCGTAAGCTGCTGGAGCAGGAACAACATAATGTTCTAGATCAATCTCCAAAGTTGCTGAAGAGCCACTCTGTGCCAAATATGCGAGGAAAAATGTGTCATTCAAACTGCAAAACACCTCAAATTGCATCTATCTAATTGATATTAAGTCTCCCTAAAAAAACTAATAGGAATATATATATATATATATAGGGTAAAACCTACAACAACTACCACAGACTAGAAAACTTTCACAAAAACAAAAAGGCAAAATAGCAGATGTTGATTGCATTGGGCTGATCACCATGAATTTGCATTGGTAGCTGATACTAAGCTACACCGAAATCTAATAGTAATCCGGTTACTGCGAACCTTATCAAAACTTCAAATGTCAAGTGTGAACCGAAAACTCTTTTCCAAACAGTAACAATCTATAATCCGATCAAAATGACAAGAACTATTGTAAACCAATAAACTACCTGATAATAACTAGTTAAGAGTTCCATACCTCAACACCTACTTCTGGTGCCGCATTAATACTAACATCAGGTATCCCCCTCATAGTCAATGGTTCAAGATTCTCTTGATAAGCTCTCCAACTAGCCGAAAGATCAAACGACGAAACTCTATCCGCTTCAGCGAATACACGATACTCCAACAAATTATCACTCTCAGTATCCATCCTCGTATCTCCTTGTAATATCCCCCTGATAGTAATCTATTTGGACCTTCTTCTATAACGCATGGTGTATTCGCATACTTCGGCTTCAACAAAAACTTAAAATCCAATGTCTCTACTCACACAATCAAACAACCAAAAAAAAAATCCAATCAAAATCATATACCACTCCTTAAACCCTAAATCGAACAAAAAATTCAATGCCTCTAATCACACAACCAAACAATTAAAAAGAAATTTAATCAAAATCAACTTCTTACACCCTAAACAATGAACTAAAGTATCGATCACTTCTTATTGTAATTTGGTGGAACAACGAAACTCAGAATCCACATTGATGTCGATTCTCTTTCCATTGCCAACCAGAGACGGAGCCAGGACTTATATGCTATGGGGTCGAATAATTATTTTTCCAACATTCACAAAAATTTTGAACCCATTATTCATTTAAATTTTATTTTACCATTAAAATTTGCACTCACAAGACATTAAAATTACATAAACAAGGGTATTTTCTTACTATGATTCAAAATTTAGTGGGTGCAAGTGACCCCACTTGTACCACGTCCCTCTGTCCCTGTTGCCAACTAAAAATTCATCAAAAATTACCAAGAAATCACCAAAAATCATGAGATATTGTCCAAAATTAAAATTAATTACGAAATTTGTTTGATAACGAGAGTGAAGTACAAATTCATTAAGAATACATCAAATTATTATTTAAAATTGAGATTCATGATGGATTTAATATGAAGAGAGTGAAGTTAGCACTTACAGCTTTGGAAGAATCTCATGAACCAATAAGCAGAACAGAACCAAATACATAAGGGATAATATCACCATTAAGTTTATAATTTTCCATTCTTAATGAATCATACAGCTTTCCACCAGAATGATCTTCTCCTCCCCTTTCATTACCATCATTTCCATGTGAACTATCCGAGTTTTGCGATGCTCATGTTCCCATTTCTTCTCCTCTTCTTCTTAATTGATTATTTATTATCACTCTTTCTTTCTTTTCGTGTGGTTATGGAAAAGATTGTTAACAGACGATGAAGATGAAGACGATGAAGTAGAGAAAAAAATAGAACAAAAAGGTAATTTTACCATTTAAAACATCGAGTTTATATCTCCCACACGTATATGGACTAGGGAATATATATTTTGGTCCAAAAATATATTTTTGGACCACAGATTAAATTATCTCTAATGGATGGATTAGACATTAAACAGATATTTTAGATAGGATTAACCGGTAATTCCTAGGGGAAAAAAATACTACATTTTTAAACAAAATTAGGGTCCCGCAGGGCCTATATAAGCTTGAGTCCCGACCATTTTCCAAACTGGTAAGTCTATGGGTTTCCTCATATAGGGGCTGCCAAGTTGATAGAGGGGCTTCCCATTTAAAGACAAAATAGGAACATTAGGTAGGAATTTCAAAAAACCCTTATCCATGATATTTTCATAATGGCTAAACTACCCCTGATTAGTTAATATTAGTAAACTAATTAGCTAATAGATTAGGCTAATAATAATTAATCTAAAATAATCTTATACTTAATCAAATCAAATCAAAATTTTCTTTTTTTGGTTTGGTGGGAAGAAAAAGTAGAAGAAATGAAAGAGAATTTTTTAGGGTTTTTTTAAAAACCCTAGATTTTGATTCACTCAACCAGAGAAGTCAGGTATACCTCTAACTTAAACTCTTGGTCTTTTTATGGCTCAAATTTGATGAAATTACGTAAAAAATTATGCTTTTTTTGTGATTCAGGGAATTTTACGGTTGGGTTTTCATGTCGAACCCAACCGTAAACGCCATTTACGGTTAGGTGTTCATCCTAACCAAACCGTAACCGTAATTTCATAGAGGAAAACCAAATCGTAACAGTTTTACGATTGGGTTTTCAGCATCATACCTAACCGTAACTAACAATTACGGTTAGGTGTTCATCCTAATCAATCCGTAACCGTATATTCATGGAACAATCAATCGTAGCAGTTTACGGTTGGGTTTTAGCATCGGACCCAACCGTAACTAATCTTCAAAAAAAAGTTATTACTTTGTTTTCTATTTTATTTGTTTCTTTAGGAGAATCATCCGAAATCAATGGAAATAGTGTTAAAAAGAATTAAGAAGAGGAAAGGAGTTCATTCCGGCATGAGAAGAATACGCCAAATGATGGAAAAAAAAACTTTGAAACAAGAGTTCCAGGAAGATTTACGGTTGGGAAAGTACCTCAAAACCCAACCGTAAAAGAAGTCGATTTTGAAGAAAAAGTTCCAGGAAGATTTACAGTTGGGTCTAAACACTCAGACCCAACCATAAAATTAGATGAATAGATTTGAAGATTTTTTCATTTCTATCTTGTAGAGAATTGAAAGACGAAGCCAACCCAAAAAAATGAGATCAATCGAACATCGTATGAGGGAGTTATGATCAAAACGGTGAAATACAAAAAAGTGTTCAGGAAGAATTACGGTTGGGTTTCTTGGACTCGGATCCAACCGTAAAACTGGGGATTTTGGGAGAGATTTTTGTGTCAGAAAATCGGTTGGGTTAATTGGCTCGAACCCAACCATAAAATATCATCTTCATCTCCTTCCTTCTGATTTACGGTTGTGTATTTTAATAACCCAAACGTAAAATTTAAAAGAAACCCCAACAGTAAGTTCTTGAGAACATATATTTACGGTTGGGATTCCAATCGAACCCAACCGTACATGTTTCTGGAAACCTAATTTTTGGACTTGAAATCAATCGTTCTAACACATTACAATCATATCTTGATTTCCTTCACCACCAATTTGTTCTTCAATATCTTGATTAGGTTGTTTAGTTTGATTTTGATTGTCATCATTACTACCTTCTACACCTTTAGTAGGATTCTTCATCACGACTTTTAGAGTTTAATCAACGACGAATTTTTCGAATCGCCAATTAATTGATTAGGAATTTCGATGGAGAAATTCGGTTGAAATGGAGAAGGAGAAGATATGGAGGGAGAGAAAAAAATTTTGAATTGAAATAAAAATTATAAGTTTTGTTTTGTTTAGATTTTTACAGAGTGAAAGATAATATGAACATTTAATATATCCCCTAGAATACCTCTTAACGATTTATTTAATCACCCTAAACCCTAAGAAAACCCCTCAATCAACTTGGAAAGATAATATGAACATTTAATATAGCCCCTAGAATACCTCTTAACGATTTATTTAATCACCCTAAACCCTAAGAAAGCCCCTCAATCAACTTGGCAGCCCCTGTATAAGGTTTCTTTTTTTTTTTTATGCTTTCAATCTCCACGTTTGCTTCTTCTACTGCTTCTTACAAAAGACATATTTCACTCTCATCTTCTTTCTTAAAATTCCCAAAAATGGATTCTCACTCAATTCTCTCCGTCGCATCTTCTCTATCATTATCATCAACAGTGGATCAAAAGAAGAACCCTAATAGAAAGCTTCCAATTTTGCTGTTTGATGTTATGGATACCATTGTTCGTGACCCTTTTTAACATGATATTCCTGCTTTCTTTAGGTACTGTCTCTTGAACCTTACATATTTTGATTCTTGTATGGATAAGTCTGTTTGGTTATCCAGTGTTCCACTCGGTTCACTTCATTTTTTTAAATTGAACTATTCTTACACCTCATTTACGTTGACCTGATCATCCAAATTGATGCAACCCCATCGGTTGATATGGTTAGTGGATGATCTTCTTGTTATCTGGACCATTTTTAACCTAGAGTTTTGTTACATTGTTAAGTTGTTAATTTTTTGAGATTGTTGTTGTAGTATGACTTTTCAAGAACTAATAGACTGCAAGCATCCAACTGCATGGGTTGATTTTGAAAAGGGGCTGATTAACGAGGTATAACATGGGAAGGTATTTCCCAGAAATCTTCTTTACTTTCAAACTTGGTATTCATGAGAGCAAGGGAAGTTTTTGCCGTTATTGCTTTGTAATCAGATTCCACCTCACCATATGTGTGAAATTATCATCAAATGTGGTGGTATGACTTAATTAATCTGACAAGTTAGAACTTTTATCCTTGGAAAGGGTTATGTTTCTGACATTTGTATTTGACTCCATCCGGGTGGAGCTAGCTAAGGCATTCTTCAAGGACTGCAGGTCTTTTGATTTGGATGGTAGGTATGCGTAAATGTACATGTGCTTTTAGTCTTTACATTTTCTTTACAATGACTTTGTTTTTTAATTAGAAGCACAAATGCATTATTGTAAAGTCTATCTTTTATGTTGCCAAATTTCATGCTTTGAATGAGTTTCATCCTTCATCGCTCCCATGATTATGATGGATTAAAAGTTGTTCTTGACTTTACCTGCTACTAAAATAAATAGATGATGTTTATATTTGTTTAAGTGTAGATTTAGAAAAGTAACTGACATAGACTGGAGAAATGGTTAGCTTAGTTGCAAGCTCAGACTTGTGTTTGTACATCATTGTTCGTCGGTACATTGGTTACTTCTCTATTTTTTTTAGCTATTTTATCTTTTTCCTTTAAGACTTTTTTATCTTTTCCTTTCTGACTTTTGAATAAAATTTAAGTAAATAATATAGATATGGAATGAAGTGGTTGGCCTGATTCTGAACTTAATGTTGTGCTTGAAAAGATTTGTTTTTCGTTCAAAATTGATCATTGATGTCATTGTAGGCGCTTTTGGACCAACCTTCGATCTTATTAAACCACCTTGCTAATCAGGATTTCCAGAAATAGTAATGCAGTTTGGATTACATGAGTAGTTGTATTATGTTTCCCTGCGAAATTATTCGATTTTATTAAATCTGTAGAAGAGATTCGAGTATGTAAGAAGGACAAAAGACTAAACATTAGGCCAATTCTAGACTTGTCATTGTCCCTAACTTTCTCCCTATTCTACTGGCGAAATACCAAAATGTGATGTATTCTTGTTTTAATGAAACTATATCAGTGCTCTATGAACATAATAATTTCCTGTATAACTTGTAGGTCTTAAGAACTGTATGAAAAGCGGATTTTCCTACTTGGATGGGGGTGAGGCTTTGCTTTTCCAATTTGAAGCGAAACAGCTATGATATTCATGCTTTCACAAACTATCCTGTTTGGTAAGATTTGAATTTCCAATTTTGTAGTAAATTGTCAGTAGCCTTCTACTCCTTTGGACTTATCGTGGTTTGTATCTTGTGTAGGTACAATATGGTTGAAGACAAGCTAAAACTCTCAAACTACTTGTCCTAGACATTCTACTTGTGTGCGATAGGTAATGCGTGTACATTAATGAGCTAGATGTGAAGTTTTCTTGATTTTCAGGTTAGTTATTTGATTGAGATACTTTTGCATGAGCTGTTGGTTGAGTGACGATCCTTCTTAAATGACTATTAAACTATGTAAAAGTGACATGGGTGCGTGTGTCGGTGTCTGATACAGCGATCTACAAATACTACTATCTACGGGACATGGGAGTCAGGGTTTGGTTTATATAATTTACATTCTTCTTAGGAAACTAAAATGGCTAAATTTAGGTTCAAATTGAAAAAATTCACCTATGTTGTTCTTCTTCTTTTTCATTTCCTTTTTTATATTTTGTCAAGCTTTATAAAACTAAGTTACGAATATACGACCTCTGTTTCAAAAAGATAGGCTTGTTTCATGTACTCCTTACACATGAAACAAGCCTATCCTTTTGAACCAAAGGGATTATTAAAGTTTGACGGCTAGCAGAGATGTTGGCATGTCCATCAGTGTCCCGTAGAAGTACCTGTGTCAATGCGTGTCCATACAGGGAATTTTTTAAAACAAAGTGTTGATGTTTCCCCATATAGGGGGCGCAATGTTTATCATATACATATACATATTCTGGGTTTCTTTGTTCTCTTATAATTTTATTCTCACCATTCAGGAAAGAGAAAGCCAAAAGTTGATTTTTACTTGGAAGTTCTAAGGCAACTTGAAGTTGAGCCAGATAACTGTATATTCATTGATGACAGGTTCGTTCTAATTCTATCCCATTATTCCTAGAAAGATTCATTGTTCTTCTGGTTTAATAATTTGGTAACTCTGGCCTGTGTTTACTGTATGTATTGGGCTAATTGATGTTTGGTACTCAGGTTTTGACCAGTTTTAGTCTTTGGTCTAACATTTGTCCAATGTTAGGGCTTAGTACCTGGACGTTGACTACGATTGACTAAGTTAACTCATTCACTTCCGTTTATTAATTAAATTAAATGAAATCAAAAGACGAATTTACTATTATAACCTTCTACCTGAGGTTTACTTAATAATTTCATCTTCTTAATCCTTCTTCACACCTTCTACCTAACACCTGACCCATCGACTCTCTTTGATTTCCATGGCAGCAAGAACTTCTTCCCTTCTCTGTATTTCTCGCTGCCATTCTTTAAACCCATTCTTCATCTATTTCACATTCACTAACCAAACCAACTCTCAATTCGATCTTCTGTATCAAACCCATCTTCAATCTGTTAGAACCAACCTAACAATCAAATTCGTTTTTTCAATAAACTCCATTAGATTTGATTCAGAAAAACTAGGGTTTTGTTGTTGAGAATTCAGGTTTTGCAGGGAAGAGTGATGAGAAGAAGAAAAGAAGATTGGGGAAATTTAATTAGGGTTTCTAGAATTAAATCTTAGTATATGAGAAATTGAAGATGAGATTATGTGATTGTGAATGAGTTTCTGTGTATGAGATTAATGACGAAATTGAGTAGTTGAAGATGGATTTTAGGTTTATGAGATGGAGAAGAAGATGGTTATGATAGATTGAGGTTTAATTTCAGAGAAGAGTAAGAATCGAGAAGAAACTGTAAAATTAGGGTTTTATGAGAATTTTGTAACACTTTAGAAGATGAAATTGATAAGTGTATTGAGTTAATTAGTAGATGAGCATGGGTTATGAATTGATTGAAGTTTAGAAGATGATTTGTTGGAGAATTGATAGTTAGGTTTCGGTGTTCTTCCCCAAGAATCAGTTGAGAGCAGAGATTGAAGTTCGCAAAAGAGGGGTTTTAGTGATTGTTATAGAAAAAAATGAATCTGAGAAGATTAATGTTTAGCAAAGAATGGAATTGAAACTACAGAGAAGTTGTTGATCTCGCTGCTACCAGATGAGATAGAGAAATGGGTTTCGAGTGGTCTTTATGGTTTTGTTGGTCGAGATAGCAGCTGAGAAGAGTCTGTGATTTAAATTGAAGAGATTAGATGAAACTGTGGTTCAAGATTCAGTGAGGGTTGAGCTCAGATGGGTATATTTTGCCGTGAATTGATTTGGGCTAAGAACTGTGAATAATTCAAGGGAGGAATGGGTTCGATTGATGGATTTGTGAGAAGAAGAATGGGATCTGAGTTTCACTGAGTTTGGTTATGGCAGAGATCGAGAGAAAGATAGAGAAGAAGTGAATCTGTGTTGGTGTTAAGATGAGTTTGAGGTTGAATCTTAGAAGGGTCTCACTGTTAGCTTGAATTGAAATAAAAATGGCAGATTCAAGAACTGCAACAAGATAAACAAGGGAATGTTGATTTGTGAGATGAACCAAGAATGGGTTATGAATGAGTGTTAAAATTATAGATGAATGTGTAGGAATTGCAGGGATGAACCAGTTATAATGGCCTGAATTTGGCCGGGAATTGCCAGAAAACAACCAGAATTGTGCTAGATTTTAGTATGCAATGGTTATTGTGCAAATATTAGTAGATTGAAGGGTATAATTGTATTCTCGCTAAATAATTACATTTATATAAATTTATTAACAATTATTAAACAAAAGTTAGGACTTAACCTAGTCAACGTGGGTCAACGTCCAGTCCATGTACCAAATCCTAACGTTGGATAAATGTTAGACCAAATACTAAACCTGGTCAAAACCTGAGTACCAAACATCAATTAGTCTGTATGTATTTCTGACATGACTTTATAACATAATGCCGTAAACTATAAAATTCATATCAGTGTAAGTGAGTATTTCATGATAAAAGCCAAAAAGCTGAAGACTACAAAAAATAAAGACCCAATTTTCCTGTGGATAGTCCTCCCTTGGAATTACCGTCTACTATATCATGTTACATGTAGCACCACTAAATGTTTACATCCTTCTAGTCTGGTGCGGACTTGGTTCTCTGTATATTTTGACTAATTCTTTCTTTATTTTTCTGAACTATTATTGTTACTTCAGGATGGTAAATGTGGAGGCAGCAAAGAATGCTGAGATTGTTGGTATACAGTTCAAGGGCGCTGTATCTCTCCAAGAAGAAATATTTCAACTTGGAGTCGAGACTATTGCTTCACTCAACGGTCAACACATGAACGCAGTGTTGGAGCCATGAACCATCTCTTTTTTTTTTCTCCTTTAGGATTATGTTTGCCCACACCACACAAGTGTTGTTGTACAGCGTCATAATTAATTTGGACCGAGGCAGAAACACTGCCCATGGACTTCTATCGTTACAAACATAAATATTCTCTTTTTTGGGGTAACTTATTTCTAGCAATATATCTCCTATGAACTTATTTCCAAAGGCCCCAAACCAGAACTTGTCAATTTCCAACCTTTAAAACTATTCATCAGCAAGAATATTTTTTCAGTTTTCAAACTGACACTATTCCGCAGTGAGAAATATGGCTGATAAGTGATACGGGTCCTCATTGTTCATTCATTTATCAAAAAGATAAGGAAAATTATTCTTTCTGTTTCAAAATGATATTCAAAATAATAGGTAAGGTTATATATTTGGATATGTCAAAAAGGTAAATTTATTTCTATAAATAGAAAGTTAAATGTTTTAAGATTACTATTTTACCCATTTGAGGGCTACTTCTCTCTCTTCTAATTTTATTATTTAAACATAAGAAAACCATTTTTTTCAAAGACAAATAAGGAAAAAACATAAAAATATAGTTTAAATGATTGATGTTCTTATTTTTTGTATTAAATCAAACAAGTCTATCATTTAGAAACGGAAAGAATATAATTTTTTAACTATGAATTTGAATAATCCAGGTATCACTTTTTGGATAGGTCCCATTTGTATTAAAGAATGAAAGAGCTACAAAATAGGTTACAAATATTTGGGAGCGGCATGGCTCCGATACTTAGCGAGAAATAAAGGCTAAAACATTTTATGCCTACAATTACATTGTGGATTCCTCACGTCACTCTATTTGGAGGTATTGGCTGCCTTTGCACCTTTGGCTTTTGCACCGATAGCTTTAACTTTAACTTTGGCTTTGCCTTTCTTCGCTGCCTTTCTGTATTCTTTGTCCCAATCGATACTGATTGGCAGCCTAAAGTCTTCTTCATCCAAGTACCCATTTTCGATATACTCCCTGAGTATAGCTTCATCTTCATTGCAAGGCCATGAATAATCCAGGTATCACTATCACCAGTTAAAACTATGCGCACTGGCTCCGGCTTTGCTCAGAGCCATGTAGGCTTTGGTTGTGGAAGATGATGGGAGCACGAATCAATCAAGAAAATGATGCATTTGTCACTCAAAGATGGGTTATGTCTACACTTCGTTAAAATCTTATAAAATAAAAAATAAAAACAGACAAACAAAAAAACAAAGTTCCCCTACAGTAGGATGGTATTTGGAGAATATTTTTCGAACTCTTACGTACTGTATATATTCCCCGCTCGTTAGGTTCCGTCCACAGAAAATAACTGAGTCAGTATTTAAGTCGAATCCGTCGGTATCTCATAAGTCAAGACTAGGAGTGGGACTTGGTTGGGTCAGCCTACCCACCGTGAAAGTTGGGCGGGCATAAATGTGCTCAAACCGGAGCAACATGCTCAAATCCGTCCCATAATTTCTAACCGGAGCAACCTGCTTATTATACAGTGAAAACTATTGTAAATCCCATACCCATACTATATGGGTTAAACAAAAAAAAAATCTCATAAAATGGATCCTTCGTTCCTATTCCTATACTTTTTAAATTTTATTCTTTCTATGTCCAAAACTTTAGAATTCATGACTTATTAATAAGGTTTTTATTTTTTATAATTTTATAATACCAAAAATGCCCTTAATATATATCTAATAATGAAACTAATTTCGGTTTCATTTTTATTTCAGTCTCTGTTTCTCCTCTCTTTCTCTCCAGTTCACCAAAAGAAACACTATAATTATGGAGCAAAATCATCTTGGTGAAATCGATACCCAAATAAACCTAAATTTGAAAATCAGAAAACGTTCGATTCAAACTTTCAAAACTGATTCTTCTTTAGCAGTTCATGTTCTCGAAGATTAATTCAAAATCGCATGAAAAAGTAGATGAAAATCATCAACAAATGAATCTGGTAGAAAGAGTTGATCAGAATCATCAACAAACAATTCAAAAGATATGTTGTTCTCTCCTTATCACTTTTAATTATGTCGAAATTATTAAGGTATAGAGTTAGAATTAAAAATTCTGAAAACTCATTTTGCGACTTTGAAACTCTTAAAACTATGATTTCAACTGAAATTTCTTGATGAACTCATAATCAGAGCTTAGATCTAATATATTATTATCTTAATCTCGCTTTTGATATAAGAATTTCGAGGAAAAATTGCCAAAAAATTTCTAAGGTTCTTGATCTAATTTCTGTATATCTGTCTATCCTTAATTCTGATCGATAATTGGTCTTCAAATTCGAAATCAGTGAAGCATTATCTCTATTACCCATCTATTTGAGTTGAATTTCATTTACTTTGATCTTTGTGTTCATATTCTTCTTGATCTAGTATCGATCTGTTCTAATCATAGTCGTAAATTGTGATTGATTGATTCTTCGTTGCCGCTGCTTTTTTTAGGTTCGATTTGTTGACTTTTTGATTTTTAGATTTTTAGATATCTGAAGTTTATGTGTGAATCTGATTGTCGGTGTTTGTAGAGTTCAATGAAAAGTGTATTTTACTTTGATTGTTTAATTCACTTATTATTTTTTGATTTGTTTTTGTAATGTTATTGATTTTTTTTTATGAATTTTTTCTTTGATTTGATTCTTTAAATGGTTTTGTCAATGAAACCATGATAATGGATTCTGAGATGGTGAGAGGAAACCTGAACTACAAATGTTGTTGAATAAAGTTGTTGACTGGTTGATTCTTAACAGATATGGTTGGATTCTGATATTTAAACTAGAAGAAGAAAGTGTTTAAGTGGTTGGATTCTCAACATATGTGATGTTTGTTCAGGCAGGGTTCTGTTCTTTGGTTTGAATTATGTGGTTTGAGTGTACTTTATAGAGATAGTTTAAACTCTTTGGTTTGAGTGTATTGTTCTTATGTTCACAATTAGATTGATGTTTCTATGTGATTGAATTTCTCATCTTGATAAGCTTATTTTACGTACCATTGTACTTGTTGTTATGTTGTCCATTTAATATAGGTAATTTTGTATCTCCATTATATTCATTTTTGGCTGAATCTACTGGTTTCGTGTTGTTTTGTGTAGGGACAAACATTAGGAAGTTGGTTAAAAATGGATTCGTCAGCTTCAAACCAACCCAGATTCACTCTTGATCTCATGCACGAAGAAGGACAAAATCCAGATTGAGGGGTCGTCACTCTGGATATGGTACGTTATACATAGAATTCACATCTTTTTGTTTTTCAGTATTCATAGTTCATGTTTGTGTTCCGTTAAATATTTTATTTCACTCTTTGTGCGATATTCTTCTTAATGATTGATGTCATTGATCGTAATTATAGTTTTTATTATGAGTTCTAGTTTAGGTTATATTTTATTATTGGTGTTTGAATTAGGTAGTGAATTTCTATAATTGGCATTGGCAAGATTTTGTGTAATTTGATCTCTATGAATGAAGAAACTTTGACGATGGAGTAGGTTCACAATTGTATTTCTCAAGTATGGTAAGTAGAGTCTTCTCACTGATTGATTATGAAGCAGTTATTAAAATTGAGAATTTATGTTGTATACTTTTCATGATATTGATTAACTGACTCGGCAACAGTCTTTACTAGTTATTACATTAAGAAGGGATTATTTCGTGTGATGGTTCCATAATCTTCTTTATGTAGTAATTACTGTGTTGACCAGCTTTAATGTTTCGTCTGCTTTATGATTTCTAGATTGCACAGCCTTTGAGAGAAGCATGAACATGAATACCGTTAATTTAATTACATATCACTCTATTAAAACTTTGAGATGTCATTTAATTTAATTGGATTAATACCTTTAATAAAAATGATTTGCCTATGAACTTCCTTTAGGTTCTTTTACGCCTTTTAAATGCCTTAGCACTGCAAAAAAAATCAAAATGTTTACATCAAAATATTGGTGTATATCGTACTATATCCACGTGTAACTCCTAATTACACAATTCACATGCATGTGCAGCTTCTGGTTACACTAGTGAAATGCATGTGTAACTTCTGATTACACTAGTGTAATCACACATGTCAGGTACACACGCCATATGGATATGTAACTTCTGAGTACACATGTCATACGCTTGTGTGTAGATGCTAAGTACACATACATTTTTGTAGTCTTGTTTTTCTGATTGCATCTAAAAGTAATAGAAAATAAATACTCTTTTGATTAGTGATTGAAATTTTATATAGTTAACATAATGTCCATGCCAGGTACACAAGTCATATGCATGTGTAACTGTGAATTTCGGCGCCCTTGGGGTGATCTCGTAGTTCCTACGGGGTGGAGACGATAGGGTGGGTCCATGGATTTTGCTAGCCCATGACACTTACGGATAAACACTTTATACAAAATTTATAATCATTTACATGATGTTTCGATCCTCATACGAAAGTGCCCGAACCTATTCTAAAGGCATTTTCATGATCCACGGTCTCCATGATCATCTCTATTTCAGGTATCTGGGGCATCCTCCTTAATAGATAAAATATTCCTATAATTTCAATGACAATCAAATCAATGTTACTAACAGTGAATGTAAACTTTTTGGTATTCTCCGTTTCTTCAGATGATATGATGGGTTAATCATTTGCTTCATTGGTTCCATCAGTGGCAGCGGCGGAATATATTATTGGGTTAGCCATTTTCGTTATTACTTTCCGAGTACGAGGAACTATTGCGGTTGAATTCATTAATAGCATTCAAGGCTAAACTCCGATGGATGAGTTTTACAAAATAAGAAGTTCGATTTTCTTCCTTCATCTGAATCCTTTTCCCATGCTTTTCGTTGGTCAACAACCAACATGTAACTGTGAATTATGCATGACATACGCATGTGTAACTCCCAGTTACACTAGACATATGCATGAGTAACTCCCAGTTACACTAGACAGATGCATGTGTAACTCCTAACTACACATGCTAAGATAAGTTGTTGCTGCTGGCTAGTTGATTTTTGCTGATTTTTGCAGGTTAGTTGTTGTGTACTTGCTGCTACTCACACAAGCTATATTGTGTAATTACTGGATACACAAGCTAAATTACATTTGTAACTGTTGGATACATTAAGAGTAACTGTTGAATGATGGTGGATGACGACGTTGGTGGTAGGTATAACTCTTTAACTCTTGAATACTAACATTTCTTTTGTCACCTTATGAGATACATAATATACAGTGGGAAACTCACTCAATATAGATCTATCTATAAAGAAGTTTGTGTAGATGAAAGATAGAGATGAAATATTATGCCATACACATTAAGAATGGGGAAATTAGCTATAAGTGCATGTTTTTATGGTTTGCTTATGTTCCATGGTCATACACGTGTAGTAATATATGCATGTGTAGCTTTTGATTGCACATGCATATTACATGTGTAACTAATGATTACACATGCCAATGTATATTGTAACTGTTGATTGCACATGCACTTTGTATGTGTACTAGTAGATTACGCATGTATTTTGTAGGTGTATCAACAGATTCTGGTAGTGAAAGGTGATGTTGTAGTAGGTGGTTAACTCTTTTGATTAGTGATTGAAATATTATATAGTTAACATAGTGTACATGTCAGGTACACCAGTCATATGCATGTGTAACTGTTAATTACACATGATATATGCATGTGTAGCTCTCAATTACACTGGGCAGATGCATGTGTAAGTCCTAGTTACACTAGACAATTGCATGTGTAACTCCTGGTTACACATGCTAAGATAAGTTATCAAGTGCCTTTATGTGATCTTTGTTGTTCGCCTTCCAATCGTTCTATAATTTTATATTTTTATTTTTATTTATCCAACCTAATCCTATGGATGTTTATTTTGTTGCAAATATGCAAGTTTTTTGGAATCGAGGAAGACAAGAAGGGAAGGGAACATTTCTACTATAGGATGTCGGCTTATTTTTAAGATTTAGTTTTACATATCTAGTGTTTTAACTTGTTTATTATGTGCAATAACAACCGATTATTATAATTTATAAATGGAGAAATTATTGTGAGATATTAAAGCAATATATGTATATTTTGTATATTTCTTTTTGAGTGTAACTGTTGAGTACACATTTATATGGGTGTGTAACTTCTCATTGCACTTGCCATATGGAAGTGTAACTTTTCATTACACATGCCATATGGATGTTTAACTTCTGGATACACACGTCATAATGCATGTGTAACTTCTGAGTACACATGCATATCGCATGTATAACTGTTTTATGCCATATGGATGTGTAACTGATAAGTACACATCCTATATGTTTGGTGGTGGGAGTTGGTGGCGGCGGTGGTGGTGGTTGGAGATGGTCATGTATAACTGTTTTATGTCATATGGATGTGTAACTGATAAGTACACATCCCACATGTTGGTGGGAGTTGGTGACGGCGGTGGTGGTGGTTGGAAATGGTCGGTGGTGGTGGGCGTTGGTGGTGGTTAGAGATGGGCGGTGGTGGTGTTCGAAGGTGGTTGTGGTGGTTGTGGGTGGTTGTTGTTGGTGGTGGTGGTGATGGTCAGAGGCGCTGGTTGGTGGTGGTGGTGGTGGGAACATCATTTTACTATATTTTAATAATTTGGGCTTGTATTTAAATATTTTTTAGGGGCTTGACAATATGCATAAGAGTATAGATGTCTTTTAATAATTTGGGGCCTAGATTTAAATTTCTTTTAATTAAAGGCTTGATATTATGGGTATTCCATGGGTGGAGCCTTAGCCTAATTTCTCCTATTATATACAATATTTTTTATGCATATTACTCCTTCCGTTTCAACAAAAGTGAACTATCACTTTTGTTGAAACAGAAAGAGTAATATTTTAGTAGTGTCTTTTCCGTGCGTTGCACGGGCTTAATTTTATATTTCTGGTTATCCGAAAA
>JAJJMC010017500.1:2881428-2937080 GCA_023531435.1 Papaver californicum
CCCCCCCCCCCCCCCCTGCAATTGTGATATTTGGATACCAATGAATGAACTATTACATCAAAAACAAACCAAATCGATAACGATTTGTCTACAATTATCTTTCCCAAACTTAGATCATAATATTTAAATACCTAGCTATTTGTAGTAAATGAACACGTAATTTACAAATCAAATATCTAGCTTTTCTTATTATATATAACCGAAAAATTGTACCGAAAACAAGGAGAAAAATAGAGAGATTTTCAAGTGATAATTGTGTCATGTGCTTATCTGGGACTCTTTTATGGGGATCGTGACCCGGTCTTCAAACATCATAAACCTCCGAAATATAATATAATGTATGCTTTTTTTATTCGAAATTCAACTAAATTAGTAGGTATATGTCAATGTTTGTTAGATTTTCTCAATATTACGTTTAAACCAACGTCATTTATAAAAACAACAACATTTAAATAGCAACGTAGGACAATGAGAAAGTCAAAGGACTCATTCTAAAAAAAAATTAAGCATCCAAAGTTAAGATGTTACTTGAAGTTTAACTTTATTGTCTTTTTACAATTACAATTTAAACTTCATCATCTACTTTGACATCTGAATTTATATTTTGTTAGTTATTTAGTATGTTATATAGTTCACTGCATTGTAGTTGAAACACATGAGAAACACTACCGATCTGATAAATTTGCATACAATAATAACATTCAATAAATTTACAAATTCATGTATCTTTTCATACCCCAAAAGAATAAAATTAAAAATCATCAGATATGAAAAATTATATTGCGAGGTGAGAAGGCATTATTACAGGTTTTGAAATAGGCTAAAAAGTCGTGATCTTGTTCAACCACCAAGATTTCTTCAAGCAAGAAAGATATTTGCTTCTCCACGTTCCATATCCAATGACTTAAGTTGGATAGATATTTGTTTTCTTTAAGGAAGATATTTTTCTATGTTCAAATGACTTAACTTGGATAGATATCGACTGATCTACTTCCTTATCAAATGCCTTACATTACAGACTTGGAACACAATAAGTTGTCAAGTTCAAGCGAAGGATCAAACCCTCTACATCAGTTGAGCATTTGTTCTTCCTAGTTATCTTAATGTAGCTACCCAAAGATATTCACCATGTTACCATGGGGATCTTTTAGTATTAAAAGTGACATCTTTGCATATATTTCCACCCGTGGAAAACATCAAAAATAACAATGGTTCAGTTCGGTTTTTGAATCAGACAACAACAATACATCCATGGAAATACATGCAGTAATTGGCTCATATAATTGGTTGACATTACACAACCCATGTAAAACAAAATTTTTTGTGGCAAGTTCTTTCATACCAAAATAAAATAAAATGTAAAAGCATGAATACCACGAAAAAAACTTTCAATAGACACCTTTCTGATTAAGTTTATCTTTCGCTAAAAAACTCTATCTCAAATGTCTTGTTACATTTGTTATTAAAACCAGAATTTTTGAATATGGTGTGGATGGCAACTCTAAATGTCCACGAACATTTGATACACTAAAGCTAGCAACAATGACCAATGTAAATGAGACCATCAACCTACAAAAATAACACTGATATCCAAATAATACGATAGATAATCGTGAAGTTAATCAAAAGAGTAAATCTTAGTGGAAATTGTTCCTCGCTCATTTGATCATCTTCTTCTCTTTTCTTTTCACCCAATCTAGCAAGAGGCATTTACTTAGTAACTCATAAGTAATCTAAGAAAATATAGTCAGTCAGAACGGCCTGTATGAAAAATCGTTCATGTTTAAATTTTAAATTTTAGTTTTATTACAATAGTAGATCATCAACACGTATAACCAACAAATTATAATATACCAAAGTCATCGAAGTGATTTAAAGTAGAACTTCCAGATACACAACATTTGTTGTAGAATATTTCCGGGTTTTTCCCATCAACAACCTTAATCTCTTTGTTGTTGTGCATCTCGACATCGCCACATAAAAATGTCCATGATTAAATATTGGTGTTGTTAAATCTACTCCCACAAATTTTATCGTCTGCCCTTGAGACTTGTTGATTGTCATAGCGTATGCTAGCCTTACTAAATTGCCTACTTTTCATTCTTATGGGTACATCACCCGAAGATGGATGAATACCAATTATCCTTGTTTGTCTCCCGTCAATATAGTGCCTCTTATAACATGTAGTAGGCATAACTCTACTCCCAGTCTTGTGCCGTTGCACAAACCCTCTCTGTGTGCAATATTTCTCAGAAGCATAATTAGTTAGATTAAAAAGGTACAAAAGAAACAAACATGAAAACAGTGCCATTGAGTTAACTTCGTTGAAATACAAATAAGAAATAGGTAAAACAAATGCCAAACTTTTGATATACTCTGAATTCAAATCAACGAGTCCCATGAGCCTTAGTTTTGACTGACATGAAGCTCCACTAATCTACTAATAAGTGCATAATTTATACATTTGAAGTATCACTTTCTTATACTTATTTGCTAGATTTTGTGTGAACTACTGTGTATTATTATTACTTTTGTAGTTTATGTGTTCTATTAGGTTACGTCTCTGAAACAAGTGAAATAAAGCTTTACAAGAGAAGAATTGCCAAATACCCAGTGGAACTCAGTATATTCCAGTATTTCTACTCTCCATATTGTATAAAATTGCATTACGAAGCCGACGGCGAAAGAACGAAGTCATTCCGACTTCGTATGAGAAAGTTATGGACGAAAAGAGACGTCATGCTTGTCGGTTTCACGAAATTGACAGTTAAACAAGTTTTAACTGCAAAGCTAATAACAACCTGAGGAATTACTAAGGGATTCCAATGATTTTTGAATAGTATTAAAGGCACCATCCTAGTTGCTCAGGGCTGCCAACATTTGAACAATGGTAGTGAAACTAAAACAGAGTTTTAATGTTTGAAATCGATTTAATGGTGGTGACGTTGTTAATGGAAGTAAGTTACGAAGTGAGGCTGAGTTTGATTCTGGTGACTGTTGTGGGTATGCCAGTTTGAATGACTTTGGGATCGAATGGGCACTACAGAGCTGTGTTGTTGTTACCACTCAGCAAGGGAAAAGATGGTGATCAATGGTGGCTGTTTTGGTGATTAATTTAGCCTGTGATGATTTGTTGTTGAGTGATCTCGAGCCTGGAAGAGAGATGGTAGCAAAGAAGAGTCTGAGATGAAGTTGGCAGTAATTTACAGAGCTGAGAATAGTTAGAAGCTGTGATGGTGTTCAACTTCCATTAATGGCCTGTGACGACAGATGAAGCTCGAGATATGGAGTCTACTGAGTTTGGTCCGAGAAATAATAGCTACTGCCATTGATCATGATATTCGATATGATGAGTTCAGTCTGATTTACAAGCTTGAGTGGTTTCAATGAGTTAGTGAAGCTGATATAAGACTTGGGTTGTGCTCAAGATGGGATTTAACCGTTCATAGCATCCGCAGTTGAAGGTGGAGAATGGTGAGAATTTACTCATCGGAAAATCAGCGGACCACACGGTGCTTGGTTAACAAGTTTTGGAGTTTGATATGATTTTGGGAAAGTCTCTTGCTGTGAAGTCAGTGAAAGGTCGTAACTGATAGAATCACAATAATTCTACATTGGAGCTACAGACGATTTGATCAAATGAATTTGATTGAATAGGAAAGTTAGATGTTACAGGACTCTTCTTTCGGTTATATACTCAACTATTCCATAACTCTCACGTGCAATACACACACGCTCACAATCCCTCACACACTCCACATGCACACATACACAAACACTTGTGCTAAACACACACTTGTGCTATTAGTAACTACAGTTGAAGTTGATGATGTACGATGGGCATTAAGTGTTATTTAGAGTTTGAGATGAACTGGGAGAGTTGGGTTTCTATCTAACTTCGGATTTGAGGATTGTACTTCAAGTAATATGAAGGTTATATATAGACGATACATCCTCTCACACGTATACAGGACCTTCACGTAGCAGACAGACAGAATTGGAGAAGCCCAGAACAGGATTAAAGGTTAGTTTGAATTTATTTTCTTAATTAATTTTTATGGTTTTTGAGAAAGCCATGTTAGGCTAATTCCCTTGTTAGGGCGAAAGGATGAACTTGTAGAGATGGTTTTCTTTGTGTTTCAAAACTAGGGTTTTCAACTATTTGAACTAAATATCAATGTTTTGTCTCTCTCTCAATGTTTTACCTTCTCGATGATTTTTCATGTTCTATGCCACGTATAGTTCATTGTTTGATTAGTAGAGGGACTCGTGAAACCTTGTATGAAATCGTTTTTATGAATACTCTTTGACTCGTTATGCCTCGTATACTTAGTACTTCGAAATTCTACCTTAGGTTGAGAACAAACAAATCTCCCGTGTATTGGTAGCTAGATTTGCTATTTTACATGAGTAAAATCGAGACCTTTTGTGACGAATGCAATTAAACCCTAATCTACAACGGATTCCCGGAACCTTAACGTTTTCCTCTTACTGTTTTCAAACTTTACTAAATATTTTTAATTCACTCATTAATTTAATTCTTTATAAATAAAACCTAAAAAATATTTTAATTAATTTTAATATACACTCCTCGTGGGAACGAACCGTATTTTCTTTTGTCTACATCTTTCGACACTGTGCGCTTGCGGTAAAACAAAGTCGGTTTTCCGACGCATCAGCTACCCAAATTTACATGTAAAATACTTTAAATGTCATCTGCCGAGTTAACATTTGGTAGAAAGAAACCCAAATTCCACCTAAGTAAAATTCCAAGTTTTCCATTTGTTAGTAGCAAAAACAGATGTTGTAACCACAGAAACTATTCATTGATGTCCCAAACTTTAAACTCTAACTTAATTAGAAAAAACAAATTGATTGGTTTTAAATTGGATCCTTTATTAAGTCGCAGATGAGTTATTAGGCACATTTATACTGTACAAAACTGAAATTGAAATCTAAAACAAACCAAACGAAGACAATAAATATAGGTAAAAAATATAGTGGAACTCCAAGATAATTACTGAGTAAGAGATAATAAGAAAAACTGCTGATCCATATGTCTATTTTTGACTCTTACCAAATTGTTAGTTGCTTTTGTGGCGGTATTCTCTTTCAAATATAGTCTGGTCTGGATCAAACCCACCTTTTTCTCATAGTCAATCCATTTAGTATCGCAGATCAAACTTTCTTCCAAGTCAAGCATGAAAGATTCTAGAGGGGTAAAACATAATCAGGAAGCAACTTACAAAGATAGAAAAGCAAACGAATATAAAAGTAGTCCTCATTGAAATTGAACATCAACAGAAAAGATTACAGAATGAGGTTTGCAGAAGAATTAACCATGTCACCTAGGGTAATTAGCTATCGTTGTTATCGATTGTACGATACATATGCCCAAAGATTGTGTTTTAGGCATCGAATCCATACATCCTTTATTAATCTAGCCCATATTTTCAAGCCCTTCCAGTCTGAATTTCTTCTCCAGGTTTCTTTTTCTGTTGTGTTTCCTTTGCACTATAATTCTAAATTTCTGATTAATTCTCTGTTACTGTTGTTATTCATAACTGAATTTTATTGTATTGTTTGAGAGGGATCATTTAATTGTTGTTTTATTTGTTTTATTTTCTTTTCTTCGGTTTTTTATTTTCTCTTTTGATGGAGATAAATACAAAATTAATTGTGCATTTTTTTCTTTGTGAAGGGTAATTAATAGTTTATTAATTAAAAAATTTACTTATTCATTTAAAAAATAAAAAATTATTATCGGTGAGTGGGAACAAAGAAAGGATGGATCGTAGAATTTATAGGGCTTAGATGATACTGGAACGAGGAAAAGATCCTAGCCACTATGAAGAGAATGAGAATATATTTCAGCCGTCATATTTGAAAGAGTTATAATCTGTCTAATGTGTTTAACAAATTATAGCTAATTAATTAAGTTCCTGAGTTGGTGTCAACTGTCAAGTAAGTTACATGTTGAAAACTTTGAGTGTACTATGTGCGACGTACCTGTAATTACGAAATCAGTAAGGTTTGTTCTAAATATGAGGCTGCTATACCTTCCAGCAGGTGCATCCCTTCCTCTCCCATATGATGGTAGAGATGGCAAAGCTTTCCATTCACTCTCCTCCTGTTTTTCAAAAGATGGTCACTCGAAGTGAAGCATCCAATATTTAAATCATCGTTTCTATTTTTTTCAGGTCTATGTTTTAATCGCTGAAGGCCAGGATAGAGGTTTCATTTGTATAATGTAAAAGTAATACTGAAAGAGAAATTGAGAAAATCAGACCTCAGATCCAAGAATAATTGCATCTCTGTGGAGGTAAAGAGTGAAATAACTGGTGAGATTGAAACTTCCTGTAAGCCATTTCCCAGGTGGTACAATGAGTTGCCCACCACCATTTGTTCCAAATTCACTTAGATGATCAATCGCAGCTTTAAATGCTTTGGTGTTGGATGTTAAACCATAGCCGACACCTCCAAAATCCGTCATAAACACACTATGCTTTCTACAGTTTATGGCCAAGTAATCAAAAGAATCATCAACATGGTTTATCTTTTGATAATTAGCTCCATTAAAGGTCAGTAGTCCCAACAAAACGATAACATAAACCCCATCCATTACCTGTATATGTTCAAAGTAAAATATAAATAACCCAAAATGATCAAATTATAAGAGAAGGAATATTTGAAATTAAAAAACAGATATTAAATATAAAGAATAGCTTGAACGTAAGGGATGATGAATCTAATTACTTGGAGTCTCTGTAAATTATTATTTCTGATAAACTCCAACGCTTACTTGCGTGCAATGGTGAAAGGCCAATAACGTCACCCGCTTTAAGTTTAAAGCATCTTACAAATTTTCTCAAGCATCCATTGGAAAATATGTAAAGGAGATGAGAAAGAAGAATTCGTCCCTTATAACATAAAATTTTCCTGATTAAGAATTAACAAAACAGGTACACAATGAACCTCATTATACTAAATTCGAGTTCAACAACCAATACACATTTCCTAAAGTAACATTTCCAAATAACTTCCCACAAAGCGTCAGTTGGAAGGTGTCTCAAATTTCCGTTAAGTGATCTTCTATTTATTTTAGATTGTGCGCACCGCACATTTGATTGATAGTGGACAATTGAAAATTTAGCATATAATGTATTGCTAAATACATGTCTCACATAAATAGCTTAACTCCTGTCATATTCAAGAAATAAATGTACATATATATTCAGTTTGCCTAATAGAAGTTCACGTTTTACATGTAGCACGCCCCCCCAAATAATCTAAAGTACTATCCTATGGAACCATAACAATGTATGCACCAATACAATTTTTCTTAGAAAAAACAAAAACATACCTTCAGATGAGAACTTGATTCATGCAATCCTTGTGAAAAAAACAAAGGGAAAACACTTAAGTTACATGTTCAGATTGCATTTGTTGCAAATCCAGAAGTCTCTTTTTCTGCAGCGCAATAAGTAAATAGAAAACTTAAGAAAATGAACGGTTTTAAAAAACCAACGACATGCATTCAAAACGTTAAAAAAGTAAGCATGTCGAGATGGTTGAAAGCAACACATGAGTAATATAGTTGACCTGTATGGTTTAGGTTCTAAAGCTCTGATGTGAGGTTTTCAAACTCGGCGAAACAGCAGTGACTGCGGTGCTCCACCTAAAGAATGCCCCCTTCTCACTGTTGGCGGGACAAAACTTCGGTTTTGCAAGGGTCAGATGTAATTTTTCCATAGAGGACAAACCACTCTCAGATCTGCTTATCGAACTTCGAGTTAAAATTCTTTGAAATGATGGCGTGTAACTTCTTTCCCTGTATCAGCAAAAGCGTTAGTGCATCCAAACTTTCACAAAAAGAAATAAAATAGGAGAGCCAAAGAGGAAGTGGGTTGAACTAACTGATTTCTTTACCGGCCAGTTTTATGTAGAACATTTTTTTTTTACCTTGCAATTTTTTGAGAGATGTAAATTTAAACCCTACTCTTACCCTGCCAAGTATAATTGGACTGTGAACTTATGCTATGAATGGTATGATAGTGTTCTTTATTTTGTGATGGTTTTGGAACATCTCCTGTCAAGAGCTGTTTATCAATACGACATTAATGGGAAACAACCGTACTTGTGCAAATTTCTATTACTTTTGTTGATAATTAATAGAGAATGCAAATTTCTAAACATGAAGAAAATATCATCCGATGGAATCCTATAAAAGAAGGTGTAGTACCATGCACGGTTTTGTTTCCTTTGATATTTTCATGCAAGGCTCCAGTAGTCTCCTACTCTAATGTTTCCTCTGCACTATATCTGTCGAAATCGAATCAATGTCTTAAATAGAAAAATCTCAGGAAGTCTTAGTACATCTCTACACAAACATCTCTACCCACACGATCATCTATCATCTCCAATTCAGTAAACAACCCAGTATCCAGTGTCATATGCTTCTTGACTCTGTGCAAACCCACATCCACCACACAGACCTAAACAAACACATGTCAACCCCATTTCACTGATAACCCAAAATCTTCAAAAACATTATAACTCCCATCCTATTACCTGTAAACGCACAGGATTGTTTTTCTTTCATGCTAGGAGACACCTAATCATGTTTCATAATCAATCAAATGAAGATAAGTTCAATTCATGGGAACATCAAAAAATTTAAAACTCCAGTGGCAACTAAAAAGTTATATCTCTGTTTCAGAAAAAGTATTACTATTATTTTTTTATTTTAACCTAAAAATAAACCAAAATATAAAAGTGATAGTAACACTTTTGCTAAAACTTTTTAGCCTAAAATAGACCAAAATATAAAAGTGATAGCGACACTTTTGCTAAAACAAATATAGTACGATTTTATTTATTTTGTTGAGAAAACAGAGATTCATTTAACCATAGTTTCAGTGTTACACAAAGGTGGGGAAAGAGCCATCTATTGTTCCATGCCAGAATATCTTAAAATGACATTAGATTGTTTTACATCTACTAACTAAGAAAGTGTAACGACTGGTGTTATACTTTTCTACCCAGGTTTGTTGAGACAAAATAGAAGTTCTGGTATCCCAAAAGTTGCTAATTACAATTGTGATATTCATTGCCTCTTCTAATAGTCCTTGAGTCTGCCAAGTGATTGATGTCGGTCTTCCATTCAGATTATCCATTACCCTTTTCCACCCCCTTTGTATAGATAAGTTTGATAAGGCCTTCTGAACTAAGGCAAAAGTGCATTTTCTTATTTAATGAGCACACTGCCTTGTTAAAGCTCTGGTGCTCTTTTGGTTAATTATACATCCTCTTTTAACTGAGTAGTCGGATGCACACAACAGTAGACAATATCTTCATTAGCCCACTTTACACACTGCCTTCCCTTTGCTGCAATAAAAGCCATGAATTGCCGGTATTTGTTTCTGGGATCTAAATGATTCATATAATTCAGGGGCTCTGCCACTTCAACAGTTTTAACCAACCCGGGGTTTTCCACTTCAACAACAATTGTCCCATTCGTCCGGAATAGTAGTAGGATCATTAGATTGTGCAGATGCCTTAGCAACCATCAGGTTGCTAGAACGATCTGATAGTAATGTGCTACCACTACCAAGCACATTGCTATGAAAATATCCAGAATCTATCTCAATAACAGTATTCTGAAGGACGATGTCATGTGAAGTGCTAGCTTCCATTTGTGAAGCATGAGTCTCTGCGCGACGGACTTCAAGTTAAGGCCGTTACCTGCTAATTTGGTGATCCATGCTCATAGAACTGTCACACTGTGGCTGCGCTTTGCGTTTTTCACTGGCCGTAGGGTTTGATAGCGAGAACCACTTCATAACTTCCTGCTTTCATGTCTTCCATTCAGGGCCCAATTCTATTTGCATGGGCGCATTCCAGAGTGCTTCAATAAAACTACGTCATGGATAGATAACTTTTAATCAATAAACAGCAGAGAAGCGATGCAAACAAAAAATAGAAGCAACATGGGTTGAACAGAAAGTTATCTCAAATGTAAAACCACACAATTTAGTCAGATTAAGGTAATGGTGACAAACTATGAGCTTATTATTTTGAATCCTAAGTTAGGACAACGTACAAAACTAAAACCTCCTGTATTTACTTAATATCTCGTCCACCAATAGTAATTTCACCCTTTTCAGAAATATATTCACATTCATGGTAAATGAAGTACATCTTTCAATGTTTCAACAGATTCACCACTTTGAGCATTGTGACAACATTCTACCCAGAGGTCGAAAGAGTTTTGAACCCAATTAGGATCTTCAAATTGATGCAATACCATCTGCAATCGAAAGAAAATGCAATACATTTATAGTAGCATCACATTGTGAACACATGAGAATATCAAACTACAAAGTCTAGAGTGATATAGATTGTAGTTCCATCATCTGTGCTCCTTTTATGTGCAGTGTGTTGGGGTACTAAAATGGCATTTAAATATTCAGATGTGCAAAATACACACATTATCCTACCGTAACAGTATATGAATGATACATCTAACGAAACTGCTGAGAGAAAGTTAAAAAACATTTCTCATCTAGCAAAACATCCTAGCTCACTGAATCTGAAGATGCAAAAACTGAAGAATTTCTTAAATTGTAAATCAAACTATATAGTTAAATGGGGGTACGAAGAGAGACATCTTCATTTTCTAGCTATCATCAGGGGAAGAATTTTACACTCTGAAGCTTCAAAAGCATCCTTCCAAAGTCTGAATAAATTTTGCAGCCGGAAGCCTCCAAAGTAAATTCCTTCCAGGCTGCCACCGCGCGAGCACTCTTAATTACAGCCTATTCAACACAGGCAGAAACCAAATGGTGTAAATCAGCAACTCAAATGTTAGGGCGCTGCAATTCAACACAGGCAGAAACCAAATGGTGTAAATCAGCAACTCAAATGTTAGGCGCTGCAACTATGCAACTACAATGTGGTAATTTAAATAAACAGATTATGTATAAACTGGTTTTCGATGACCCAAAAGTAGGTCTTGTGTTGATCTCTGTAATTTATACATTTATACATCAAGTTGAGACAACAGCATAAGGAAGAAGCCAGAAATTAGGTCTTGTGTTGATCGCTGGGTTTGGAATTAGCAGCTACTGGACATAAGGCAACTGAAAAAGCATATAAAACATTTTCTTTTTATACTGGTCTAAACTTTCCAGCTCTCCAGAAAATATGGTTGTAAACCCATCAGCTACTTGTCCAGAAAGCATAACTATAGCTGCATCCCTATTAAATCAAAATGTCCAAAGTCAAGATTGAAAAACGTGAAATGTCAAATAAGTAATTGCTATGCAGCAAAACTCACAAAATTCACAGATACTTAAAAATTAATAAAGATAAGGACACGATTATATTTGACAATTCTTAGCAGGAGATTCAAATTCACTTGTAAGAGCCGCGAGTTAACAGCAAATCAGATGTCAGCATTTCAATAAAATTCGTAGTATACATGTTTACACAATTACTCCAACACAGGAGTTCTTTGCCACTCTAAACATACTTGTGATGCTTTAAAAAAACAAAACAATGAGCATGCTTATCTGTAGATAAAAAAGAAAAATGATGGAGGAATGTTTCAACACGCGTATTAAGAACTCGATAGCTGCCTCCAATAAAGAAGTTATTGCAACTTGTTGCAAGAATGGGTAGAGGCCATTGTCACTGTCGTTGCAATCATAACATTCCACCTTGGCTAGACCCTAGACTTGTCTATCCTTCCGCTACACGTACTTGACCGAATTATTCTATAGATGCATGCTGTGTTTAGGAAATTTCTGATCTATTAACGGAGTAGACCTATAATTAAGTATGAACGGTCACTTATTAATGTGTTCCCGTTTAGCGAAAGCTACTGTGTCACATAAAATTGAATTTTATGTGTACTGTAATCAAAGGATAAAGTTTCTGAAAGATAATGAAAGTTTGCTTGTAGTACTGAAAGAAATGATACAAATTGCTTAATGAATGACTTGGTGGCAGTCAACTATAAACAATGGGGTTTGATGTGTTTCTTAGGCCTAGCATACCAATAAATCTGTTAACTCACGATAGCGCTTTTCTAGCTCCATGTGTTCCTGTTAACCGTTGTGATAAATAAAAGGTATGTATTAATTGTTATTGAAAAAAGAAAGTTAAGTAGAGACTATTTCTCCAAATAACATGAGCCACTAAGAAAAGTAAGAGAATCTAAGCATAAATAGAGAAGTGCAGCCTTTTACTTGTTAAAGAAACATTAAAAGAAAACTGAGGGCCACCGATCTGCCGTGAATAATGCTCGGCATCCCTTTTCATTCCCGCCATTTCCACCCTCATCTTTTGCATTTCTTCATGCAAACATAATAAGAGATATTATATTAAGAACATGATTTTATTCTCAGTCAGTCATACTGCAAAACACATATTCCGGTATATAAGTATACCATGCTTCATGAATTTGTATAAAGGCCTTGAGTCTTAAATATTACATTTCTTCGCTCCACATAGCGGGCATTAGTACCGATTCAAATTTTCGTTGTTGTTACAATGTCTTTGTCATAAGATCCAAAAAAAAAGATAATAATCCCACCGTATCATTCACCTGCCTAGAAAGAGGCAAAGGAAAAACAAAAATAGCAATCAACAAATATGGAAATAAAGCTAAGGAAAAGCAGAAAAAAAAAAAAACAAAGGAAGCACAACACCACAGGAAAATTTAGCTGCTTCTAATCAAAAGAGAACAAAACCTATAAAACGCAACAAAGTAACAGCAACAGGAACCACTCAATGGAATAACACTCAAAATCAATAGATTTAAAGGCTTGGTTAGGAATATCAACTACTAAAGAAATACCCATGGCACATCAATCACCAGAATCTATTTGAAATATTCCATAAGCTACCCTAAGTAAAATCTACGGTAGTATTAAATGTTGGATTATGAGTAGAGAAAACAAACTTCATGGTTTCGTTGCTGTATCAAATTCAGCAGGGAAAAATTCGGCATGTGGAAGTTTAAACTTCAAGAGATAAATGAATGTGCAGGTTAAAAGATGGCGAATCCAATTAGAAATCGATTGAGATAATGATGTATTAGTATGCCTCATTTCGGGCATGATGAATCTCATATGTTACTAAACATTTTGATGTCATTTTCACGGGCATTTTTCCAATTTGAAGTTTAAAACTTGAAGAGATTTCTTGTTCTATGAAATTTGAAGTACCCAAGCATTACTTGAACAAATGGAGTGCAGCATACCTTGAGGTGCTTCTTGTTGCCAAGTCCAATTTTAACAGGGAACTACCTGTCAATCGTGTTAGCACCAACTGTTAACAACCATGGAGCAACATTAGACAGTGATCCATCCGCAGGTCCATCATTACCGGCTGACATGATTACAGTGATACCATGCTTCACTGCATGGAACGAACATCATTATGCAACTATGTGAGTAGGTAGAGATTAAACCGTGTTGGTGCCATTGAAGATTCTGGCCGATAAGTAACATCTATAGAAAAGATGGCATTTCATCCTGATCCAGTTCAAAACATTTGCAGATACTGCCATCCTCTTTATTAGGATCAAAAAGAAATAACAGATCAGAACTTTTTAATTACCTCATAATCTATGCAAATTTGAAGTCAAATACTTATACCATCCCCAAATAGTGACTTCAAGGAAAATATGTCTAGACGAACTAAGAAGTACATGCCTACATGGTACTAAAGTGCTGCAAAGAACAGTGGTACTTACTTGAGAGCTCTTCCTGCTCCAAGGGCCATCCGTGTGCAAACATTCCAAGAGAAAGTCCTACTGGCCTCATCATATGAGTGGAGGGAATCATTGAGTGTTCCATTACTACAGCATTTGCTGATATATAATGCGCGGAGTGTTCCTTGGCTTAGGCACACTTAGGGGCAAGGCGGCTTCCACTCAAATGCATCAAAAGAAACCCTAATTAACAATAACCAACATAAATTAGAAAACTATAAGAAAAACGATTGAGAAGAAAGGGGACATAAGATGAAATGTCTTCTGTTGTTCTCTCTAACAACAACTTCAAGGATTTTAGTAAAAGCTAATGCCAACACAATGTTTTCTGTTGTTCTCTCTATGATCGATCCTATCTTGGCATCACCTTTACATTCCTTAAACACATGGTTCCAGGGTAGTGAATCCACAGCATCTGCTCATGCCCACATAATTTTAGGAAGAAATTCCCAAATGTTTTGGGAATTTAGTCGAGCACCTCATGAGCAATTCTGTTGGCAATTTAGGCATGTTTAATCGATAATTTCAATCAAAATTTCTCCTTCCCTGCATACTGAATTCACACATTCAGACATTCACTCATGGAAAATTCAATTGCAAACCCATTCAAATACTCAAACTGCCGGCAACAATCCCAACTAACCCATCAGTTCACGACAGGAAAGCAACATCACCTCTCACTGAATTTCTCGACCATAATATCTTTTTGTTTCCCTTTCGCTTTCAAGAATTCTTACAAACCCTTGTAATTATCCACGGCCACACACACAGCAAACCTCATCTTCTTCACCTGCGTTCTAGTTTTGTTCTTCCCTATTTCAAATTCGAACAAACACCCATATCTCTTCTTCTAACTACCTTCTCTGCCACAGTTTTATCTCCATGTCACAGACTCATAATTCATGTTCTTCACTGAACAGCAACAACCCCTGATTCAAACCCATATTTCTTTACTTCTTTCTCGGCTACCCAACACTGCTATAGACTGAAACCCATCTTCTTTTCCTTCTCAACAGATTCGTCAATCAAACCCTATTTTCTCACAATATTATCCTGTAGTAGATGAGTTTGCTGTTTCCGCCGCAATCCCTAAAAACCCTGAATCCGCTATGTAAACACGAATAAAAAATACAGAAAACAGTTCTCGATCAAGACTCAATTATGATTATGAAGACATCATACAAAACTTCTAACATCGATTGTTCAGACTGGTAAGGAGTAGGACACAGAAACTCTAGACCTAAGAACCAATACACGTCCTGAGGAAAGAGAAGGAGAAGACCGTAGACTGACATTCAACCGAAATTTTCACAAAATAATAACGCATGTAAGGGTACTGAATAGACAACGAACTGTAGCCGTCGGATGTAAAAGATAGGAGATGGAATACTAAACTGAGAAGGGGAAGAGATCTTGCCATCACTACCAAATGAAAAATATATCCCGACCGTTTAATAGAATACATTTATATCTTATAGATATGACATTGTAGAATATTTTTTTGTAACCAAAAAATAACTTTGTTATTAAACTATAACATTTGCAATAACATTAAATCTGAAAAAGAAATATATAATTATTAGTGCTGAGTAATTGCAAGCAGTACCAATTTGGTATATGACATATCATCAATAATTTTCTACATTGTAAGTAGAGGCAAATAATGTCAAGATGCGTCTGCAACAATTCATATCGTAAGAACATAAACGTCGAATAATAATGTCGAGATGATGTATCTAAAACAGTACTTACATGAAGATCATAAGAACATAAACATCAAGTAATAATGCAGAGAAAATATTACAATTGTCATCTCATCGATAGGAAGTCCTCGAAAAAAGAACCTTGGATCATCAACAATGCTCCATGGGGCATTATGAACTTCATTCGTTCTAGTTATAAAATTGAACTAGCGCAATTCACTAAAAGTCTATGAAATGTGATGCCAAACAAATGTTGTAAGAATCAACTTAATTATAAGCGACGCTTCAAGATCGTCCCGATAAACGTTAGAATGGTGTGTGATTTACAACCTGTGATGAGAAAATGTCTCATCTCAACTCCAATTAGTGGCATTGATTTGTGCATCCTCACTAATTGTATCAGAAAAATGAAAATGAGGAAGCATAATAACTAAGCACTTTATAAGCTAATTTATGCATTGGTTTGTTATGAAAAAAAAAGTTATGAATGACAAGAATATATGTCATTATAGTCAAAAATTCGAAAAAGATCTTCATGTATATTCGGATGACTATTTTTGGTTATTATTGAACTTATTCACCGAAATATCTATTCCGAACAAATATAAAAGTTATCGCTTCTATGATAGTTGGTCTTTCTTTTCTGAGAACTTTTATTACGGATCAAAATGTTGTACCTTCTCCTTCAAAGGTGCTAGATCTGAAAGATTTTTTTCTAAATAAGAATGCACCATCTTTCAATGCAAAGGAATCCAGGAAGAATATAAAACAAATGCATCAAAAGAAAGAGCTTTGCTTGAAAATGGTGACCGAATTATGTACTCATGCTAAAACGGAATCACAAGTTCTTGTTGAGCCTTTCACCAAAAATTCTCAGATGCAAAAACTTCTTATAAAACAACAAGGATTTCTTCTAGAATATATTTACAAGATTAAACTTGGTGATGCTAATACATCATCCAACTGTATCGAAAATATGAAGGAGTAAAAGCATCCTAGCAGAAGTTAATTCGATAAGATCTTGATTTCTATGATGTAACTTAGAATAGATTCAATTGTTGATGAATTTCAATATTTGTGTAAAATTTATTCAACTATCAATAAATTAATGATCAGATTTATCTAAAAAAAGTTTGTGTCATTATTTGATAGTTTGTGATTGCAATTCTTGTTCTTGTTGAAAATCTCTTTGTGTTTCTTTCAGTTGTGAGATAAACTTTTGGATTGTTTAAATCTAGGTATCGGTCTCATAAGTATCTTATTTTCTTATGGTTTGTGACTTTTGATTGGTAACTGGTTTTCGAATCTGATCTTATGGATTTTTATATCAACATCATAAGAAAAATTTGGTGATTTAACTCATATATGAAAATCTATTATGTTATATAATCTGATTATTTTGGTATTCATGTGAGTTTGTATTCGGTTTTAGTTTATCTCATTGCAGGTGATGACTAAGATCATGTTTTGACCTTTCTCTGGTAAAGGTTACTTTGTGTTGTTCTCTTGTTGCATCAAGGAATATCATACACATGGGTGGAGTTCTATTATTTTACTTGTGCTTAATGATATATCTTTGTGGAGAGTGTGGTTGTAGAAATTAAGGGAAATTCTATTTCTGATAAAAAAAATCCTGATAAGAAACTAAATATATTTCGATTATAGTTGATGTGTATTTGCCTAGTGTTGGCGCTCGAGAAAGACATATGCGCAGACTCAGAACTTTAGCCTCTGTCCCGTTACCAACCTTGTCTGGTATCCGCTTCGATTAGACATCTACTTCACTGGATCAGTTCGGAGGTACGGGTTTCCTCCACCCCCCCACTCTGTTGCAGGCGAAACTTCATCGACGGATCAAAGGCTTATGGGCGTTCCCCAACATTTCGGATCGGCGGGCAAAGTGTGGTAGTAGCAGAGTAATGCCTACCAAGAGTATCGAAAGCAGCACCTCCTACCACCTAAAAGAAGTAATCCATTTTGACGAGCGTACCTCTCCTAAACTGCTCTTGCTGTTGTTGTTGGGACAAAGAGTGAACGCCAGCCCACTGGAACAGCAGCTTGTCAAAACTAGAGAAATCAATCTTTCCCCTGTCTTCTCGGCATCAAACACAACACAATTTTCTGTTTTCTCGACATTACTCTTTCCTTATCTTGCGTAAACTCTGCCACTGCTTCCTTATTTGTCTTAAACTAGGAACCCAAGCTCCTTTAAACTCTGAACCAAAGTCTAATTTTTCACAAACACCAAGTATTTCAACGGCAGTGAGCTCCTCTTCTCACCTGCTTTTCCGTTGAACTATTAGCCAAAAACCTTTAACAATTCGAACATAGTTTCGTACCCTTTTCAACTTTGAAAAGAGACCTTTAACCTAAGCAACAAACCCATTACTAGAGCAGCGGCAAGGACTCGGGACGTGACCTGATTGCTACAAGGCATGACCTGTGGTTCAGGATTTTTATCAAGCATCATGTGTGCGTCTTGCAAACTGTTGGGTTCTGGGTAGTGGTTGTACCTTCCAAGCCATAAAAATCAATTATTTCCCTTCAAAACATGATTACAAGCATAACCCATTCATTCAATTCATCCAGTACATTCATTCATCCATGTTTCTTCTCCACAATTCCATATTCTATCGTTTCTTGTCCAAAACCCATGGCAGCACATTCACTGCAACAACATATCCTAACTGACTTCTTCTACAACTCAATCTTCTCTGCCAACAATCAAATCGATCTCAACCCATCAATTATCTCATTTTCTCAATTTAATTTCACGGACATGAATTGTACCCATTACTGCAACAGCTTCTCTGTCTATTTTTCATATCTTCCCATCTGCATACCAAATCTTCATTACTCTCAAGAGCAGACTCGATTTCATTCTTTTGAACTCAACATCACCTTCCTCTTTTCCCTGAATCATCTCACCTTCTTCTCATTCTCTCCGATAATCCCACTCTTCCTAGTCCTAATTTCTCCCGACTTAGAACTGAACCATTTCTTCCCACGGCCACACTGACCATGGTTGGAAAAGAAAGATAAAATAAACTTGTCGTGACCTAGACTTAGATTAAGACCAAGGACCGGACTAAGGCACCCAGTTAAATGGATAGGGGCCACCCCCTTCTTAACTCTAATTGATAATTCTATAACCTGGTTGCCCTGAGAAAAACATGAGATGTCAAAATCTTCAGTAAAGCCTAAATTAGATGGGTTGCCCCTTAGCATATGGTCGGCTACAAATAACACTTGTCCGTGAAATGATAATTATATTCTTTTGTGATAATTATTCTTCTTTTGCTTCAAATGACTCATAAACACCTATAAAATAGAAAACAAGTGTAATATACACAAAATACAAGAGAAATAACAAAAAAAACATAAACAATTGATATTCAAATGATGTGTTTTAGGCACCTATCAGTTAAGATGTATAATTTATCAATGGACTTCGTATTTATGGCATTGCACTAATTGGTAAATTTTTATTATTTAGTCTGTTTAACTTTCTGGTGAATCCAAACCTTGGTAAATAAGTCTGAAAGCAATTTCAGAAACATAGTTTGTTTGTGTTTTTTTTTTGCTAGAAAAATGGTTGTATTAAAACATGAAGGAATACATGGTTTCAGAAGATGAAATGTGGAGGAATGTTACCCTATTCACCTGTTACATTATGGTTCCTACTGTACTTAGCAACTTTGTCAGCCAAATAATTCAAGTTTCTTTTAACATAAACAAACTTGTAAAATGTAAAAGTGTTCAAAAGGAAAATACAATCCTTTATAATAGTGGAACTAGACCAACTAATTTGGTCTGAACTTTTATTTAAATAGGACATGATATTCTTGGAATCTCCTTAACTGCAATCTTGGAGTAGTTCAACATCTTGAGCCATTTAACATGCTCCAGAACTGCTAAACTTTCGGCTTTTTCAGCATCCCCTGCTATACCTGAGATAGTTTTGCAGCTCTTATATCCACATGCTATATCATTTAGAATCAAACCAATTCCATACTGATGAGTTGTTAAGTCAAAAGAATCATCACAGAAGACAATAAAACAATCAGTTGGTAGAACTTCTACAGGGGAAAGCATATTTGCAGAAGTAACAATATGTTATTGAGCCCTATTGTGACTGATAGATTGTAAAGTATTCATAGTTTCATTTGATAATATGCAAGCATATTGGGACACACTAATGTTCTTGATCTGTTTCTGCTGGAATATGTTGTAACACCTCTCTTTCCAAATACACCATGCAATAGTAAAGATAAAACAAATCTTGTTTGGACTATGATTAGAGGATAACCACTTTATAACCCAATCCAAAATTATGATATTGGTATTGGAATCATGAAGAACAAGGTTACCATAAGAAATTAAAGACCAAACAGATCTAGAGAAACTAAAGTGGAGTATAATATGTTCTGCAGTTTCTACAAGATTCACATCACACATGCTGCAACAAGTATTCAAATTGGGAGTATAGTTGTCTAGCCTATATTTAGATGGCATAGCATTTTCAATGTATTTCCAAATGAAAATTTGAACCTTAGGCACGATAGTAAAACTCCATAGGGCTTTGTAAATAGTAGAAAGATTATTGGCAGAATTGACACTACTAGAATCATTACTTAGACCTCTATACATAGACTTAACAGTAATTGAACCATTTTAGTGAATGGCCATATAATTCTATCACTACTCGTGAGAGGAATTCTAGTGCTTAAAATTTTCTGATTATTATCCTGTATGAAGAAGGATTCAACAAGGTTGATTTTCCAACTATGAGTATCTTGATCTATGAATTGTGTTACAGTAAAATTTGGGTTAGGATAAGAAACGTATAGAGGAAAGAAGCATTATTAATCCAAGTATCATAAAAAGCATTAATTTGTTCACCATTTCTAACTTCTCATATAGAGTGTTTCTTGATTATATCAAGACTAATGCAGATACTAGTCCAAACCCAAGAAGGTTGGCTAGTGTAACATAGTGCAGAGGTGACAATTACTAAAATATTTACACTTTATACATCCCAAAGTTCAGATGAAGAATGAATGAGATTCCAAGCAGTTTTTGTAAGAATTGATAGATTAAGTTGCTTACGTTTTCTAAAACCTAACCATCCTTGAGACTTATGTGTACAGACTCCACTCCAACTTTTGAGATAAACTCCTCTGTTTGAGTCTTTACCCACCAGAAATTTCTTTGAGACTTTTCCATTTTTTGGATGGTAGAGTCTAGAAGAAGGAAAGAGTTCATGGTATATGTTGGAGTTGCATTGATAACATGATTAACTAAGATGGATCTACCAACTTGATTAAGTTGGTTTCCTTTCTATTTAGCAATTCTTTTAGCAAACTGTTATATTAAGGGAGCACAAGTCTCAACCTTAGATTTTCCATGGAACAGTGGGATACCTAGGTACTTCTCATTTAGTTCCACTTTTCTAACATTAAGGGATCTTATGAGAGATACACAATGTTCAGGTGAACATTTTTACTAAAAAAACAAGCTGACTTTTGAAATTAACCATCTGTCCTGATATAAGACTAAAGTCTTGAATTAGGGACATAAGATTATTGGCTTCAGAGTGTGAATCTTTAATAAATATTAAGCAATCATCAGCAAACAACAAGTGATTTATGCTTGAAGCATCTCTAGTTACCTTGAAACCATGTATAAGATGGGATTCCTCCGCATGTAATAGGTATCTAGAGAAGCACTCCATACATAAAATAAAGAGATATAGAGACAATGGATCCCCTTGTCTCAGACCTCTAGTAGGCTTAATAGGCTGGACAAGGGGAGCTATTGAGCATAACTGAGATGGTTATAGTGCTAATACACTTATGTATAAATTCACACCAGGTATCAGAAAATCCCAATCTTTTAAGCATATTTATAATAAAAATCCACTCAACTCTGTCAAATGCTTTTGACATGTCGAGTTCAATCCCATAATTCCAACTCTATCTTTTTTCCTTTTTCATAGAATATACTAGCTCATGAGCTATAACCACATTGTTTTGTATGTTCCTATTTGGAAAATAAGCTGATTGATATGGACTTATCTTATAACTAGTATTACATAGAGAAATAGGTCTAAAATCTGCAGGATTTGCAGGATTGTTGACCTTGGGCATAAGAGATAAAAAAGGTATGATTCATTTCTTTAAGCAAATGTTTATAGTTGAAAAAGTTTTTAACTGTTTCCCACACATCAGTTTCTATAAGACCTAGATACTGTTTGTAGAAACCTGGTGGAAATCCATCCGGACCAGGGGAAGTATCTCTTACTTCCTTCCAGCTAATAAGAATCAAAAGCTTATCATTGTTCTCATTAGTAAAGCAAGACTCTATGCAGTTAAGGATAAAACTATTTTTGAAAGGATTAGTAGTAGTGCTTATAGATTTCAAATGGGATGTTAAGAGGTCTTCAAGTTGGTTTAATGAGTTTTGTGGGCTTCAAATAACGAGCCTGATTTGGACTTGAAGGTGTGGGTCTTCTATACAAATCTGACTTGGGTTATGTGTGTTTGTACTTTGATTTAGTTATGGAAACCTAAGGTTAGAGTTATTTTTGGATTCTAAAAAAACAAGAGAAGCTATGAACGAGAAACTTCAGCAAAACAGAAAGATATCTTGGTTTTTACCCAGTTCTCTTCTCACCTTTTCTACTCCTTTTCGTAGGTTCGCGCGGGGAAGATTTTTCGACATCTAGGATTTGTTATTTTATTTCAATACAATTTTGTGAACTCCAATTATTATGAGTAGCTAATTTTCTTTTATTGGTTAGGGATTAGTTGAATTTTACAATACGTGATTCTTTGTATTAATAAATTAGTTATATCTCAATATTATCGATTATGATTCACTACTAATATCGCCATGTATGATTGAGTGTTTGTTTCGTCGATTGGCCAATCGATTGAACTTGCATTCATATCTATAGCCAATTTAGGGTTTATTATAGCAAAAATGGTACTCCTTGAATACAAGTAGCATAATTGTGGTTATTGCTTGTAGTGATATATCCTAGTAATCACAAGTGGATCATAACCTTTGTTAAATTGAATTAGTGAGATTTCCACTTTCAATTGCATTGATTAGCCTAATTTAATGAATCTTAATGCTCATCGGGAATTAAACTTGATTAGTGCTTTTTACACGTTAGGTTGTTCTCTTGGTATAATTTGTATTCGCATCTTTTAATGTGTTTGTTGATGATTTGAGGAAATTTACGGGATATTCTTGCGATCAAGGTGTTCTAGGGATCTTGATAATAAGAGATTAAATATCAATTCTAATTATTAGTACAAGAACACGAAACCTTGACCAATATTCTCAACTTATTGATTATTTTCTATAATTTCATAGTTTTCTTAATTAGTTTAATTAATTTTATTAAATCTGAAAAATCCCCTCTTTTACATAAGATTTCAAAACCGAATAACAACCAAAACCTCCTCACGGGAATGATCCTTTCTTACCCTTGCTTCATAATAAATCATAAGTAGTGAGAAAGTAATAAATAGTTTTGACATGCTGCGACACACATCAAATTTTGGCGCCGCTGACGGGGAGGCAGCATACTGTTATTTTTTTTGTTTTTGATTTCTTTTTTCTTTTAGTTTTTTATTTATTTAGTTTTTTCTTCTTATTTTTGATTCTCACCTAGTTTTGAGAATCTTATTTGAAGTACTTATTTCTAATGGACGTAGCATATTACAACAATCAATACGGTTTTCAACCTCAACAATATGGCTACTACCAACCATACCAGGAGTATAACCAAAACATCTTTTTTTGGTTATAATCAATATCCTACAAAACCTTATGGTTTTTCTCATATGTACCAACAACCTTATGACGGGTATGTATGTGAAAAATCACAAGGATTGGAGGATTGTTATGCTGGTGAACAAAAAGTCTCTAGTTTTGTAGAAAAATATCTTAACATGGTACAACAAGAACTTCAAAAGATTAAAGAGACTGGAGAAGAGAAATTCCAAGAACTTCGAAAACGTATTGTTAACTTAAGAAGAGAGGGGGGATAAAGAATTTTGCTTTCAAAGCAATAAAAATTCTAATGTGCCCGTGGTTAGTAATGAATATTTGATCAATCATAATTATGTTGAGAAATACCAATCTTTGGGGATATTTTGATGATACTAGTCTAGCTTACTCAAGCCTTGATCTTAATAATGATCAAGAACCTATTCAAAAGGTAGAGTTTGAGGATGATGCAATGAGTTTTCTAAGAAAATTTCTTGTGGCAAGATTTGAATCCGCAACAAAGTATGAGTCTTACATCCAAGGGGAGTATGTTGAGAATGAAACCGAATTGAATGATATTGTGGAAGACCCAATTAAACTTGTCGAGGATTATATTGATAATTTTGATGTTGAAATTTTCATTGAGGCAAAAACTAATGAAGAATAGTTAGAAATTTTGATTGAGGACCACGGTACACAAGAGGTAAGTAAATCATTATAATTTTTTGAGAAAGACGAGGATCCCGTAATACGAGAGAATTTGGAAGGTTTGACTATACCTTTGACTATTGATCCTTTTACTTTACCTCGTTTTGGCTTGAATGTATGTGCTTCGGAAGAATTGTTGAATTACTTTGCTTCTAAATATCCACCATTGGAAATATTTGATTCTTATACTGTGCAGGTTAGCAAAGAGGAACCTATAGAATTTCTTGAGTTACATGTTCTATTCCACTTTCAAGTGTACAAAGGACTAAGTGTCGGGGAAACTTCTATCGAGCGATAACTTTATTATTTTTTGTACTAATATTTGTATGAAGTTATTGTTTGCAATGCATATTTCTTTATGGAAGGATCCTCAAATTTTCAGATTGTTGGTCTACGGGCGCATATAGATTCAGTCTGACGACTTTAAACCAAGCGCTGCATGGGAGGCAACCCACTGGTTTAGTATTTCTTGTAATTTTTCTTGTTTTTTCTGAATTTTCATATCATTATAGGATTTCCAAGTTTGTTTTACAAGGGATGAGTCAATTTACATTGAGGACAATGTAAAGTTTAAGTGTGGGGGAGTAGTTAAGCATATAGATTCTTAAGTATTCACTTTTTGGTAGAAATTTTTTAACTGTTTTAACTATCTGCATGAAACCTCCAACTTTTAGATATTTTAAGAGTCACTTAGTACACTTCTATCTACGTTTACATACGGAGTTCTTACCGAAATAACTGAACTTAGAAGTATTAGAGAACTATATTCGGGTTTCTTAGTTGTTGAGAGGCTTGAGCCGACAAAAAGGGATCTAAACCGCCGGTGGAGAATATGGTATTAGAGTAGTGGATCATTCATTACCCATATATGAGTGAGGCACCAAACCTTCAATTTTTTGTAACTGTCTAAATTGCCGGTTTAGAGTGTTTCATATGCGCAAACTCCGGGTAGAATGATGAGCTACCCAACCTCGCACCATTTCAGCACTACTTTTTCATCTCTTGAGTGCTAATTTCTATCAATCATGAGGGTGACATCAGAATTATGAAAAAAACCTTACCTTGTAGTTTGATTTGCAGTTGGCACTATTTTCTCTCTTGACAACAATAGGTCCAAAGAAAAGCCATCATCATCAACAAGCAGAACAACACAAATTTAAAAAAAGTTGAAGACGGTCAAGGTTTACAAGCAACACTACAGGAGCAAAATTCAGATTCAAAGTGAAGTGACAATACAACAAAGAGCAGAATTATATATACAAGTTGAAGACTTATGTACAAGAGCGAAGAAATAGAAAGAAGTGAATTTTTGTGAAGTTTATGATACCGAGACAATACAAGTTTTGAAGAATCATGTGGTAAAGTCCTTTCTCCACAGCCATATTAGTTTAATTGTTATTCTTTTAGTTTGTATTTCATATTTCTTGTCTCAATATATATATTATATATTTGTTTTTGTATTTATTCGTTAAGTCCGTGGGAAAAAACAAATCTATACAGAAGTCTTAAACAACAAGAGTTAGAGGAATTTATCAATTGTTGAAGTTCTATGAAGTTTAAGAGTTCATCATCTATAGTCGAAGCCGAAGACGTTTCTATGGGACACTGTGAGGGTGGTGATGATTGTAGATTGGATGAGAAGATGAGTGAGCATTCCCATCCTTGCATAGTGGTTGATTTCCCTTCGTAGAGATCATCAGAAAAAAGGTTCTTTTCTTCCCACGTTTCTATGGGATATTCAAATATAATTCGAAAGGTTTTCCCTTCCCACCATTAATCGTGTGCAGGATTTCTATCTTCATTCCTGCCTACACACATGAGAACCATAAAGTGCGTTTTTTGAGTATCAATTTTATAAAACCCTATTGGTGAGGCAGAAGTCGAAACATTCGATCGCTCTCGAACTTGAATTCTTTCATATGGTGGTTTTCTCCTAACTCAAAAATTAAGCATGAGAATAATGTTATTGAATACACCTATCTTCTTATTATTAGTGTGCATAAACTTTATGTCCTCTTAGCTCTTTGGATGCATGTACTTTGGAATATTTGAAAGTTGAAAGATTAGGTTTTGTGGGTAAATCTCTTGTAAACCTTCACGAGATTATAACTCGTCCACTAGGGACACCTAGGGGTTGAAAGGCTTGTTACACTTGCTAAGTGTAATTTTATCCTCAACGAAAGGGAGTAGTATAATTTAGCTTATAATTAGTTTAGTTTAGATTGCTCAAGGACTAGAAAAAGGCAAGTGTAGGGAAATTTGATAGGTGGTTAATAAGCCAAATAAGATACCATTTACTTACGTTTTTTTAAGTATTTTGTGTATTTTATGTTTGTTTTGAGTTTTATAGGTATTTTGGAGTTACAAGAAGTGAAAGGAGATAAATAGAGGCTTATGGTATTGTTTGGAGACCTTTGGTGTTTATGGACTAAAGCTAGCAAGGCTAGAGGATTGTAAAAGGTGAAAAACAAGAACTGACTAAGGGGCATCCAGGTTGCAAAAGTAGTATTAAGAATGTAGATGCCCCTATCTAAGCTATGGGTGTTTATATAGATGTCATATATCTAAACCTAAATAATAGGTCGGGTCCACAACTAGTTTTCCCCTTCTCCTCTTCTAAGTTAGACCAAGAGGATGATGCCACCACAACTCTGCCGCTGGTGAACCCAAGTCAGGTGGTTAGGAAATGAGCTCGAGAAAGAGAAACCAGCAAGGAGAAGAAGTTGTTTGACTGCAAGATCAAATGGGTCTCTATAATGAACGAAGATACGGGTCGAGTAAGAGGCTGATGGGTTTTTGACAGAAAACAATGAACAAGAAGTAGACGAAAAGATAATGAGAAGAAGGAAACAAGGAAACAAGGTTGGGTTTACGGCAAAACTCAGTTGAAGAACAAGAATTGTCGTCTGAATGAAAGACAAAAAGAAATTCTCTCTGCCATGATTTCAGGCGAGTTGCTGGTGTTGATTGAGTAGCGCAAGGAATGATTAAGGTGGATTTGGCTGTCGTTGTTTATGCCATAGAGAGATGAGTCTTCAGTCAAGACTGTTAACGAGAAGCAATTCATGGGTTTGCTCAAAGTGGATGTGATGGTGTTGGTTCAGTCGAGTGAAATAAGAAGTTACAGAGAGTAGAAGGTGATGAGTTCAAAGGGGTTATGATGAGTGTTATGTCGTGAATTGAAGAATAGAAAATTATTAGAACTGACGGTGAGGAGATAAATAAGAAGGTGATGATGTTGATTGTTGCCATGGTTTGAAGAAGAGAAATGGGAACAAAGAAGATAGATTGAGGAGAAAGAGGGGTTTGGTTGGATTTGAGTTCTTAGGTTGCTGCAGAGTGATTAAATGGGTTATGACAATGTAGTTAATCTCGGATCTCAGTCTCGTCGCGGCTGGGACCTTGACACCTTGATAACGATATCTCGGGGAGATTATCGGCGAAATCTCGGAATAACTCCCAAATCTTATATCCAAATTTTATATATGTGAATACCAAGAGTTAACTAAATTTTTGTTGATTTCCCTATATGAGTTGTTTCAAGTGAGACTTAATATTTGGTATCATATAACTCAATTTCCTTTTTGCTCAAGGACCTAAACTAGAAAATGCTACCAGTTGTTAGCAGAGATCTACTAAATGTCTCACAATATGCATTAATTTTGTGTCGTGGAGAACAGAACTTAAGCCTAATTATGTACCTACCTGTTCTTCAAGGCCACCAAGATCCTCGAGTTTATTTGTTGGTTTTTCATCGACAAACATTCTCTGTACACTTAAGTCATACTCGGGAGGAAGAATATCCATAATCTGAAAACTGTTTCGTATTCGTCTAACAGCAACCCGACCACCAGGTTGTAAGTTTTGAGTATGAACAAATCCTTCTGGTATACGCAAAAAAAAATCTGCACCCAGTAAACAGTGAACAAAAATTAAACAACACAACGATATGGAACTACAAAATTAAGGATGGAAATGTAATCATGCATTCTTTTCCTGTACCTTTCCTTTGGACATTCGTAAAATAACATACTTGTGCAGCCCAACGTCAGCAGCAGCAGAACCTTCTGCTTCATCAGTCTCACCTTCCTCTGGTTCCAATTCCAAAATCTTGATGATAAAACACACAAAAAAAACTTTTAATCTTTCTCAAAAATAAGTTATACAATAACTATTGAGTTCCCATTTCTTGAAGTTCAACCAAAACTAAAAGAAATTCCCATTGATAGTTAGGGTTTAATTACCTCGAGAACATCAGCAATTTCATTAGGTAGATTCTTTTGTTTAAGAATCTTAAACTTTTGTATGTGCAGATCATGAATCCTCTTCCTTACGAGAATAATACCCAATTTCTCTTTCTTCAAAACCAAAATTCAACCAAAATTAATAAAAAATAAATGAATAAATAAAAATCTGAGTATAAGTCTGATCATGACTTACTCTCATAGAACGGATTTCTAAGTCTAGTTGTGCAGACATCCTTTCAATCTCTTCAATAGATTTACCAATAATCGAGTTATGTTCAGGTAAATTTTCAGCATCTTCATCTGTTGTATAACTGAAACCATTAATCGATATGTTTAAACGCTCATGAGTGTCTTTAATTTCATTTCGTAGATGAGTTCTCCATTTTTGAACTTGTCTTCATTGATCTTGAAGTAGTCGAAGATGTTTATCTACTTCATCTTGTATATTCAGAGCTTCTATAGAAGATTTCTTTGATCGAACTTGTAAGAATCTAATCATATCTTTTAATTAGAACCGTTAGATTCATCAATCAATCTGAAACCGTTAGATTAGAATAGTAAATACCAATTTTACCCTAGATTCGGTGACTCGTCTCGGTAGAGATACGGGCGATTCGGCCGATATTCGCGTTCAAATATCGTTCAGCGAAATCTCGGAAATCGTCAAGGTATTCTGACGATACCTTGAAAAGCGGCGTTATCTCGGCCGTAACGACCGAGATTGACCACATTGGTTATGATTGAATGGTTGTATTGAATTGTGAATGAATGTGATAGTATGAACTTTCAGGGAAGGAATTTTTGATGGTAGAATTAACCAACAATCCATGTCGGAAACACAAACATGAACTACACACAAGATGTTCAGAGAATGCCACAAAGAAATTGTCTTGGGTTAAAGGAAATTATAAGGCCTAATAATCCTATTTGGGTTTAATGAGTTTTGTGGGCTTCAATTAACGAGCCTAATTTGGGCCTGAAGGTGTGGGTCTTCTCTACAAATCTGACTTGGGTTATGGGTGTTTGGACTTTGATTTAGTTATGGAAACCTAGGGTTAGAGTCATTTTTGGATTCTAAAAAACAAGAGAATCTATGAAAGAGAAACTTCAACAAGATAGAAAGATATCTAGATTTTTACCTAGTTCTCTTCTCACCTCTTCTACTTTTTTTTGTAGGTTCACGCGGGAATATTTCTCGACATCTAGGATTTGCAATTTATTTCAATTCAATTTTGTAAACTCCAATTATTATGAGTAGCTAATTTTTTTTTATTGGTTAGGGATTAGTTGAATTTTACAATACATGATTATTTGTATTAATAAATTAGTTATGTCTCAATATTATCGATTATGATTCACTACTAATATCGCCGTGTATGATTGAGTGTTTGTTTCGTCGAATGGCCAATTAATTGAACTTGAATTCATATCTATAGTTAATTTAGGGTTTATTATATCAAAAGTGGTACTCCTTGAATACAAGTAACATAATTGTGGCTATTGCTTGTAGTGATATATCCTAATAATCACAAGTGGATCATAACCTTAGTTAAATTGAATTAGTGAGCTTTCCACTTTCAATTGTATTGATTAGCCTAATTTAATGAATCTTAATGCTACTCGGGAATTAAACTTGGTTAATGCTTTTTACACGTTAGGTTGTTCTCTTGGTAGAATTTATATTCGCATCTTTTAATGTGTTTGTTGATGATTTGAGGAAATTTACGGGATATTCTTGCGATCAAGGTATTCTAGGGGTTTCGATAATAAGAGATTGACTATCAATTCTAATTATTAGTACAAGAACACGAAACCTTGACCGATATTCTCAACTTATTGATTATTTTCTATAATTTCTTAGTTTTCTTAATTAGTTTTCTTAATTTCATTAAATCTGAAAAATCCCCTCTTTTACATAAGATTTCAAAAGCGAATAACAACCAAAACCTCCTCGTGCGAACGATCCTTTCTTACCCTTGCTTCATAATAAATCATAAGTAGTGAGAAAGTAATAAATAGTTTTGACATGCTGCGACACACATCAAATTTTGGCGCCGCTGCCCGGGAGGCAGCGGATTGTTATTTTTTTTTTGATTTCTTACTTTTATTTTTGTTTTTTTTCTTCTTATTTTTTCTTCTAACCTAGTTTTAAGAATCTTATTTCAGGTACTTATTTCTCATGGATGTAGCATATTATAACAATCAATACGGTTTTCAACCTCAACAATATGACTACTACCAACCATACCAGGGGTATAATCAAAACCAATTTTTTTGGTTATGATCAATATCCTACAAAACCTTATGGTTTTTCTCATATATACCAACAACCTTATGACGGGTATGTATGTGAATCACAAGGATTGGAGGATTGTTATGCTTGTGAACAAAAAGTCTCTAATTTTGTAGAAAAATATCTTAACATGGTACAACAAGAACTGCAAAATATTAAAGAGACTAGAGAAGAGAAATTCCAAGAACTTCGAAAAGGTATTGTTAACTTAAGAAGAGAGAGGGATAAAGAATTTTTCTTTCAAAGCAATAACAATTCTAATGTGCCCGTGGTTAGTAATGAATATTTGATCAATAATAATTATGTTGAGAAATACCAATCTTTGGGGTTATTTGATGATACTAGTCTAGCTTACTCAAGCCTTGATCTTAATAATGATCAAGCACCTATTCAAAAGGTAGAGCTTGAGGATGATGCAATGAGTTTTCTAAGAAAATTTCTTGGGCAAGATTTGAATCCGCAACAAAGTATGAGTCTTACAACCAAGAAGAGTATGTTGAGAATGAAACCGAATTGAATGATATTGTGGAAGACTCAATTAAACTTGTCGGGGATTATATTGATAATTTTGATGTTGAAATTTTCATTGAGGCGGAAACTAATGAAGAACAGTTAGAAATTTTTATTGAGGACCACGGTACACAAGAGGTAAGTAAATCATTAGATTTTTTTGAGAAAGACGAGGATCCCGTAATACGAGAGAATTTGAAAGGTTTGACTACACCTTTGACTATTTGATCCTTTTACTTTACCTCGTTTTGGCTTGAATGTATGTGCTTCGGAAGAATTGTTGAATTACTTTGCTTCTAAATATCCACCATTGGAAATATTTGATTCTTATACTGTGCAGGTTAGCAAAGAGGAACCTATAGAAGTTCCTGAATTATATGTTTTCTATCCACTTTCAAGTGTACAAAGGACTAAGTGTGGGGGAAACTTCTATCGGGCGATAACTTTATTATTTTTTGTACTAATATTTGTATGAAGTTATTGTTTGCGATGCATATTTCTGTATGGAGGGATCCTCAAATTTTCAGATTGTTGGTCTACGGGCGCATAGAGATTCGGGCTGACGACTTTAAACCAAGCGCTACATGGGAGGCAACCTATTGGTTTAGCATTTCTTGTAATTTTTCTTGTTTTTTCTGAATTTTCATATCATTATAGGATTTCCCAGCTTGTTTTACAAGGGATGAGTCAATTTACATTGAGGACAATGTAAAGTTTAAGTGTGAGGGAGTAGTTAAGCATATAGAATTCTTAAGTATGCACTTTTAGTAGAATTTTTTTAACTCTTTTGTAACTATTTGCATGAAACCTCCAAATTTTAAATATTTTAGAGTCAGTTAGTATACTTCTATCTACGTTTACATACGAAGTTTTTACCGAAAGAACTGAACTTAAAAGTATTAGAGAAATATATTCGGGTTTCTTAGTTGTTGAGAGGCTTGAGGCGACAAAAAGGGAACTCAACCGCCGGTGGAGAATATAGTATTAGATTAGGCAATCATTCATTACCCATATATGAGTGAGGCACCAAACCTTTAATTTTTTGTAACTGTCTAAATTATCCGCTTAGAGTGTTTCATATGTATAAACTCCGGGTAGAATGATGATCTACCCAACCTCGCACCATTTCAGCACTACTTTTTCATCTCTTGAGTGCTGATTTCTATCAATCATGAGGGTGACATCAGAATTACGAAAAAAACCTTACCTTGTAGTTTGATTTGCAGTTGGCACTATTTTCTCTCTCGACAACAATAGGTCCAAAGAAAATCCATCATCATCAACAAGCGAAACAACACAAATTTGAAAAAAGTTGAAGACGTTTAAGCTTTACAAGCAACACTACAGGAGCAAAATTCAGATTCAAAGTGAAGTGACAATACAACAAAGAGCAGAATTATATATACAAGTTGAAGACTTATGTACAAGAGCGAAGAAATCAAATGAAGTGATTTTTTGTGAAGTTTATGATACCGAGACAATACAAGTTTTGAAGAATCATGTGTTAAAGTCCTTTCTCCGCAACCATATTGCTATATTATATATTTGTTTTTGTATTTATTCGTTAAGTCCGTGGGAAAGAACAAATCTATACAGAAGTCTTAAACAACAAGAGTTAGAGGAATTTTTTTATCAATTGTTGAAGTTCTATGAAGTTTAAGAGTTCATCATCTAAAGTCGAAGCCGAAGACGTTTCTATGGGACACTGTGAGGGTGGTGATGATTGTAGATTGGATGAGAAGATGATTGAGCATTCCCATCCTTGCATAGTGGTTGATTTCCTTTCATAGAGATCATCATAAAAAAGGTTCTTTTCTTCCCACGTTTCTATGGGATATTCAAATATAATTCGAAAGGTTTTCCCTTCCCACCATTAATCATGTGCAGGATTTCTATCTCCATTCCTTCCTGCATACATGAGAACCTTAAAGTGCGTCTTTTGAATGTCAATTTCATATAACCCTATTGGTGAGGCAGAAGTCGAAACATTCGATCGCTCTCGAACTTGAATTCTTTCGTATGGTGGGTTTCTCCTAACTCAAAAGTTAAGCATGAGAATAATGTTCTTTGATATATCTATCTTCTTATTATTATTGTGCATAAACTTTATGTCCTCTTAGATCTTTGGATGCATGTGCTTTGGAATATTTGAAAGTTGGAAGATTAGGTTTTGTGGGTAAATCTCTTGTAAACCTTCACGAGACTATAACTCGTCCACTAGGGAAACCTTGGGGTTTAATGGCTTGTTACACTTGCTAAGTGTAATTTTATCCTCAACGAAAGGGAGTAGTATAATTTAGCTTATGATTAGTTTAGTTTAGTTTGCTCGAGGACTAGCAAAAGGCAAATGTAGGGGAATTTGATAGGTGGTTAATACGCCAAATAAGATACCATTTACTTATGTTTTTCTTAAGTATTTTGTGTATTTTATGTTTGTTTTGAGTTTTATAGGTATGTTGGAGTTACAAGAAGTGGAAGGAGATAAATAGAGGCTTATGGTATTGTTTGGAGACCTTTGGTGTTTATGAACTCAAAGCTAGCAAGGCTAGAGGATTGTAAAGGGTGAAAAACAAGAACTGACTAAGGGGCATCCAGGTTGCAAAAGTAGTATTAAGCATGTAGATTCCCCTATCTAAGCTATGGGTGTCTATATAGATGTTATATATCTAAACCTAAATACTAGGTCGGGTCCACAACTAGTTTTCCCCTTCTCCTCTTCTAAGTTAGACCAAGATGATGATGCCACCACAACTCTGACGCTGGTGAACCCAAGTCAGGTGGGTTAGGAAATAAGCTCGAGAAAGAGAAACCAGCAAGGAGAAGAAGTTGTTTGACTGGAAGAATAAATGGGTCTCTATAATGAACGAAGATATGGGTCGAGTAAGAGGCTGATGGGTTTTTGGCAGAAACCAATGAACAAGAAGTGGCCCGAAAGATAGTGAGAAGAAGGAAACAAGGAAAACAAGGTTGGGTTTACAGTAAAACTCAGTTGAAGAACAAGAATTGTCGTCTGAATGAAAGACAAGAAGAAATTCTCTCTGCCATGATTTTAGGAGAGTTCCTGGTGTTGATTGAGTAGCGCAAGGATGATTAAGGTGGATTTGGTTGTCGTTGTTTATGCCATAGAGAGATGAGTCTTCAGTCGAGACTGTTAACGAGAAGTAATTTATGGGTTTGCTCGAAGAGGATGTGATTGTGTTGGTTCAGTCGAGTGAAACAAAAAGTTGCAGAGAATAGAAGGTGATGAGTTCAAAGGTGTTATGATGAGTGTTGTATCGTGAATTTATGAACAGGAAAGTATTAGAACTGGCGGTGAGCAGATAGAGAAGAAGGGTTAGGTGATGATGTTGATTGTTTCCATGGTTTGAAGCAAAGAAATGGGAACTAAGAAGATAGATTGAGGAGAAAGAGGGGTTTGGTTGGATTGAGTTCTTGGGTTGCTACAAAGTGATTAAATGGGTTATGATTGAATGGTTGTATTGAATTGTGAATGAATGATAGTATGAACTTTCAGGGAAGGAATTTGTGATGGTAGAATTAACCAATAATCCCTGTCGGAAACACAAACATGAACTACACACAAGATGTTCAGAGAAATGCCACAAAGAAATTTTCGTGGGTTAAAGGAAATTATAAGGCCTAACAATCCTATTTAGGTTTAATGAGTTTTGTGGGCTTCAATTAACGATCCTAATTTGGGATTGAAGGAGTGGGTCTTCTCTACGAATCTGACTTGGGTTATGGGTGTTTGGACTTTGATTTAGTTATGGAAACCTTGGGTTAGAGTCATTTTTGGATTCTAAAAAACAAGAGAATCTATGAAAGAGCAACTTCAACAAGATAGAAAGATATCTAGATTTTTACCTAGTTCTCTTCTCACCTCTTCTACTTCTTTTTGTAGGTTCGCGCGGGAATATTTCTCGACATCTAAGATTTGCAATTTATTTCAATTCAATTTTGTGAACTCCAATTATTATGAGTAGCTAATTTTCTTTTATTGGTTAGGGATTAGTTGAATTTTACAATACATGATTCTTTGAATTGATAAATTTGTTTTGTCTCATTATTATCGATTATGATTCACTACTAATATCACCATGTATGATTGAGTGTTTGTTTCGTCGAATGGCCAATTAATTGAACTCAATTCATATCTATAGTTAATTTAGGGTTTATTATACGCAAAAGTGGTACTCCTTGAATACAAGTAACATAATTGTGGTTATTGCTTGTAGTGATATATCCTATTAATCACAAGTGGATCATGACCTTTCTTAAATTGAATTAGTGCGATTTCAAATTTCAATTGTATTGATTAGCCTAATTTCATGAATCTTAATGCTCCTCGGGAATTACAATTGATTAGTGTTTTATACACGTTAGGTTGTTATCTTGGTAGAATTTATATTCGCATCTTTTAATGTGTTTGTTGATGATTTGAGGAAATTTACGGGATATTCTTGCGATCAAGGTATTCTAGGGATTTTGATAATAAGAGATTAAATATCAATTCTAATTATTAGTACAAGAACACGAAACCTTGACCAATATTCTCAACTTATTGATTATTTTCTATAATTTCTTAGCTTTCTTAATTAGTTTAATTAATTTCTTTAAATCTGAAAAATCCTCTCTTTTACATAAGATTTCAAAACCGAATAACAACCAGGACCTCCTCGTAGGAACGATCCTTTCTTACCCTTGCTTCATAATAAATCACAAGTAGTGAGAAAGTAATAAATAATTTTGACGTGATGCGACACACATCAAATTTTGGCGTCGCTGCCGGAGGCAGCGAATTGTCATTTGTTTTTATATTTTTTTTAATTTTTAATTTTTTTGATTTCTATTTTTTTTCTTCTTATTTTTGATTCTCACCTAGTTTTGAGAATCTTATTTCAGGTACTTATTTCTAATGGACGTAGCATATTACAACAATCAATACGGTTTTCAACCTCAACAATATGGCTACTACCAACCATACCAGGGGTATAATCAAAACCATTTTTTTGGCTATGATCAATATCCTACAGAACCTTATTGTTTTTCTCATATGTACCAACAACCTTATGGCGATTATGTATGTGAACAATCATAAGGATGGGAGGATTGTTATGCTCGTGAACAAAAAGTCTATAGCTTTATAGAAAAATGTCTTAACATGGTACCACAAGAACTTCAAAAGATTAAAGAGACTAGAGAAGAGAAATTCTAAGAACTTCGAAAAGGTATTGTTAACTTAAGAAGAGACATTGATCAATACAAGGACGAGAGGGATAAAGAATTTTGCTTTCAAAGCAATAACAGTTCTATTGTGCCTGTGGTTAGTGATCAATATTTGATCAATAATAATTATGTTAAGAAATACCAATATTTGGGGATGATTGATGACACTAGTCTAGCTTACTCAAGACTTGATCTTAATAATGATCAAGCATCTAATCAAAAGGTAGAGCTTGAGGATGATACAATGAGTTTTCTCAGAAAATTCATTGTGGCAAGATTTGAAGCAACAAAGTATGATTCTTACAACCAAGAGGAGTATGTTGAGAATGAAACCGAATTGATAATTTTGACGTGCTACGACACACATTAACAGGCATCAATGATGTTTTTGATTGCAGGTATCTCAGTAGTTGTAGGAGTAGAAAAAGTTGACTTCTCATAATCATGCATAGTAATATTCAGATCACCAATAAGAACCCAAGGGAAATTAGCTTGAGCTCCTATTTCACTGATATAATCCCATTGTTGCAACTTTTCTTCATGATACACAGAGCCATAAAGGAAAGTTTCTATGGTTTACTAGGATCAACAGATATAATTGCATTGATCATGTTATCTGAGTTTTGGACAATTTTAAGATGAAAGCCTGATTTCCACATAAGAGCAATTTCCCCAGAAAGTCCATCAGAGGGGTATATCCAATTGTTAGGATACCTGAACCTTCTAAGGTATTGACTCATTTTGTGAGTATCATTTTTAGTTTCACATAAGAAAACAATATCAGGGTTTTGGCTTTTAATTAAGTTCGTTAAAGAAGTCCTAGTTGCAGGGTTACCGAAGCCCTGACAATTCCACGACAAGATTCTCATGATAATGAGAGAGATTAAAAGACAGAATTGCTTTGAAACAGAAAATTAAAACAATGGCAGGGTAAAACTAGACCAAGTATAACAGAACAATAACAATCAGGATGGGATAAATGGAAATAAGATAATTAGATAATATGATGCAACATATGGGTATGGGCACACCAAACAAACACATGTAATAGAACAAATGAACAAGATGAATCAGATGGGCAAGTTTACTTATGGTAGCAATTTGAATATAATAAAGACATATTCGATCAAGCATGAGAGAGCAAATTATACAGCAAATTAAAATTTTCAGGGTTATGAAAACCCTAAATCTTTTTTGAAACAATAAATTAAGAAGAAACTAGATTTTTGTAAAACAATTAGAAACCCTAGTTTGAGAAGCTAAAAGTGATAAGTTTAAATTTACATGGTTTGCGTTTCCCCCCTGATTTTCTTGATTAAGATCTCCAAAAGCATGTGTATCCAAAGCCTTTTCATTCATTTCAATATCACCCTCGACGAAATGGTTTGTTTCAGAGAATAACTGAACGTTGTGGTCCAAATAAATGATGGTTGGGTATTAGAAGGTTGAAAAATCAGATTGATATGGATGGTGCTTGTTCGTTGATGATTAGCAGAGTTGGAATCACATTCTCTCATTTTCTTTCTATTGTTAGATTCTTCAGATTCAGTCGCACACCCACTAGATGAAGAATTAGGTTTATCCTTATTAAGACGCTCATCTTCTTCTTTTAAGGCAGCCATAAGTGCCTGACCCTCCGGATCATGTTGACACCAGTTACAAAACTCTTAGGATTATATGCTACTACTTGTAGTTTCTTAGCAATGGCAACACAAGCTTCATCATCATGGACCACCGCAAAGCACTTTTTACAGATTTTGTAAGGTTGTTTTTCGAAATGATATCTAACCCAATGCATTTGGTTAGACCTAGAAGTGAAGAGCCAACCACCTATTTTTAAAGGTTTATTTAGATCGACTTCCACCCATATGGTAATCAGCTTTGTGTCACTAGGATGACAATTATTTGGTTCCACCTTGATTTTCTTTCCAATGTCTTGCATATATCATCGACTACTTGTATGTTGAGATGTTTTAGCAGCAAATTGCAAAGTTTAATGCACCATGTTTGTGAAATAAACTTGTGGTCATTAATCTCTATCTTGTTGTTATATTTTTGCAGTGCCAGTAAGTAGCCCTCTACTGACTAAGGAACCTTTTTAGTTAACATTTCACACGCTTCCACATTGTTTGGTTTGAAAACAAACAAGTTAAATCCCATAGAGTTTATCTAGATTGGCCGGAATCTTCTTCACATTTTGTTCACTTCAGTTTTGAGGACATTGAAATCAGTGGGTTCTTTAGAGATGAGTTTACCTGGAATACTAGCAGAACAGTCCTCTGCAGCAGAGTTAACTGCTTCTGATGTGTTTATAGACAAGTGGTAAGAAGTGTTAGTTCACTCGGACTTGTGAAAAATGATTTTATACTTAAATTCTAATATTAAAACTATCAAACTCAATTGAAAAAGATAATGTCAAGTTTGGAGAATACTGAGGATAAGATTCCACTATTTACCAATTTTCAAAGTGATTTAATTCAATTATTATAATTATGTAATTTATACATTCAATTTGATTCTAAAATATTGCAACAAGTAGATTTTCAGAATAAAAACTGTCGATCGAAAGCTTGAAACATCAAAAACCCTTGGATAAGCATGTACCATCAAAAGAAATCACAATTGCTTAATAAAAATAATTAAATCAATTTTTAACCAAAGCAAATGATCATAAAAGAATTACAAAATTGAATTAATAAGAATGTACCACTTTTTTATTGGAAAAATAGCTTCCTCTGTCATCTCAACAATTGGCTTTAGCTCCTCATATCAGAAACACACTCAAAATATATATTCATAGCTCAAAAAGTTTTTACAAAGATGAAAAAGAGAAAAAATAATAAATTCGGGAATTTGTTGTATATGCGTTACAGATTCACTGTTACAAATCAAGTGTTGCAAATTCAAAATAAACGTTGCAGACTGGCTGTTACAGACACTATTGAAAACCGACAGTTTTCAATAGACTTATGTTTTTGATGTTCTTCTTCAGCATCAACGTGAGTTTTTTTATCTGCAACTCGATTTTTTAGCTCTGTTCTCTTTCTAAACTCCCCTCAACTATCTATCCCCCTTCTAGTCACATCCAACAACATATATAAACACCACATGCCCCTCAATAACTCCGAGATCTTTAAAAATCTTTTATTCTTGCCATGGGAAATGATTTCCTTGTTTATCTCCTTCACGCGTCTTTAGCAGCTTAACACACTCCAAACACGTGAAATACGCGTCTTAGATAGAGTAGAACTCTCGCAAGGAAGATATCTTCCCTGATTTATCAACATACTTTCCAAAAAAAGAACTCGAGAATATTTTCCCTGGTTTGCTTCCAATCCACGTAAAACTCTTTTTTTTTTGAATCTAAGGGACTTACGAGTCCTGTTTTGTCTTAACAGGACAATACAAGTCCAAATCCGACCAAAAATCCGAGAAAAGTTCTTCCAAATCAAATCCAGGAACTTTCGCAGTTGAAAAACAATTTTCCAGCCAAAAATTGTTTAAAGGAGGAAGAAGACGGGGTGCCCCCTATCCAGAACGCGGGTGATGTTAACATTGGGGGGGTGCCCTTATCAATTTATGGGATGTCTTTAGCAATTTCTCTAGGGGTGCCTGATGCGTGTCGTAAGTGCAACAAATTACTCGATATATTTTCCACTAATTAAATAATAATATAGTTTTAGTAAGGACCGTTCCCACAGAGAGCTATGTAATTGATAGGTTATTTGGATCAGCAAAACAAGAATAAATACTAAATAAGGGGGGTTGTTTGATTAAAGTAAATAAAAATATAATAAAAAGACAATAAGAATAAGGAGATGATTAGGGAATCCTTCGCCGTTACCAAATGTTGACTGAACTAATATACTTATCTATCTTTCGTCAGAATCATTCATCACCAACCGTAGAATAACAATAAGCTCTGCTATCCGCAAAACTCCTTGTGTCATTGGATACGGAAGCGCTCGACTACCAGATTCTATCCATCTGAGCCACCATGAATAATCTCTCAAGGTGTAACCCAATCGAATGCATTAGGATTTGTGAATTTAGGTTTATCCTAGCATCAAACACATAAGCTCGGACTGCTTACTAGTGTTATCTTCGCACACGATTGCTCCACAGAATCCCTCTGCAAGGTCTCGCGTTCTCTATTTATGTAGGAGGTGTTCGACTATTACACTATTTCATAACTATCTACTAGCAATAGAATGATCAATAGAATAACTTGGTTGTGCACCCAAAAAATCTAAGAATCAATCATAAACCCTAGATATAGTGAAAACAAATGATGATGATAATAACTTCAAACAAACTTGTATTAACTAATGAAGCTTCACGCTTAGAACATTGAATTCATCTTTAATCAACAAAAGGTTTAGCTACTCATGATACAAACAAGAATGGTTTCCCCCTAAAGGGATAAACCCTAGGTTTTAAATGTAAAAGGTGTGATATGAGAGATATGGTTGTGTAGAGATAATAAGAGATTGTATGAGATGTCTTGTTTGAGCCTTAGATGTCTTCTTTTTATAGCCTTCAATGCTTGACCCTCAAGTATCCTCTTCTTCTAGGGTTTAGAATCCTATTGGAACTAAGTTTCCTTGATTTAGAAGTCAAAAACGTGTGAAAAATATCTAGCTACCGTATGTGCCTCGATGACCTAACCCTCCGAGAATTTGGTTTTTCTCGATGGGATGACCCATCGAGAATTATGACTTTCTCGATGGGATAACCATTTTTCTTCTGGATTTTCTTTTGTCGACGGCTTGACCCATCGAGAAAATTGAGTTTCTCGATGGCTTGACCAATCGAGAAAATCTGAACTTGCTTTTCTTATAACTTCTTCATATGAAGTCGGAATGACTTCATTCTTTCACTGTTGGCTTCTTTTCTTCGTTCTATTCAATATGGTGATGAGAAGTCCTGAACTTGGACAACTTCCACTTGGTCTTTGGATCTTCCTCCTTCACAACACTTCTTTCTTTGCACAATCTAACACTTTGTAGCTCATTTTGGATGATTCACCTAATAAAAGACATAAACTACAAAGCGAACGTAATATACAATAATTCACAAGAAATATAGCAAATACTAGCATGAAATTGATACTCAAAACATGTAAAATATGCACTTATCAGTTCCTTTAATATATTTTTCTGAGCCAATTTTTCCAAAAATATTTATTCCCCAAAAACACCTATACACATATAAAACACAATAATAAGTACAAAACTGAGCATTAACAATAAATAGAATTGAAACAAAACAGACATAAAAATGTGTATATAAAATACCCCCAAACTTTTTATTTGCTAGTCCTCGAGCAAATCTAATCTAGAGAATAAAAATCCTAACTCATTGTCGCAGGCATCACGATTGCACTTAGCGTGTGCAACAAGCCTTTGAACCCCTAGGTGTCCCTAGTGATGAGTTTCGTCTCGTGAGGGTTTACAAGAGATATACCCACAAAACCTTTTACTCCAAACCCTAGCTACTTGTGAACGATTGGGGGTAGACACTAAACATGCTATTTAGTTGGCTACAAAATTCTTTGGCTATGGGAGGAATTACCCTGTTTAGAATCAAATTGATGTACACGAGTTTGCACTCAATCGTACTAAAATTCATATATAAGAAAACAAGTCACTACTCAGAAAGTCGTACAATATACCACGATTCTCGGAATCTAACAAACCACAATCACATGAATAGATTAAGAAGATGGATATGGAGATAGAAGTGCGCGCATGTTGACTAAGGTGAACGGTGTTTCCCAGAATAACTGTATGAACATCTGTTGATGGTGGATTTTTGACAAAGGAGAAAATTATAAAAGTACCTTTTATCAGCTACAAAGATATATAATAATCGTAAAATATTTTGTATGCACTTTACAAAAGTTAAGCATAAATGCAAATAAACTAAATCTCACAAGACTGAGAAACTCTAAATAGGCCATAGTCATGGTCATGGCATTAGAAAAATACCAATATTAATGGCATACAAGCAATAACCCTAGCAAAAACAAATACAGGCTTTAGTAAGCCCTAGCCATCCTCTAACACAAATGTGTCAAAAAAATAATAAAGTCAACCAAAAACAATAAATTCAACTAAAGCCACAGAGTCACGCAAAGTCAACAGAATCACGTACAAGAGGAGCAAAGCCGCAGAGAGGGTCAAAATCCACGAAGGTGTTCGTAGCAGTGAAGGCATGGCCTCAATGCTGGAGCAAGCTACAACGCTAGCCACGGCGCTAGCGCCATCCCTTGTGTTGTTGCCACGCTGTTGTCATGGTTATTTCGTGCTGCTACCACGCCTAGTGCTACTGCCATGCTTCCCTATTGCTGTACCTAGTTAGCACAAATTGCAAGATGCAAATACGCTATAAATACTTCATAGTTATGTTAAAATTGACATATAAATTCATATTAGCATTATTTTACAACAAGGCTCATGGTTTTGAAACCATGACCCCACTAACTCCTACGAGATATCAAACCATATTACAATAGGGGGATAAAACATGGGGTTTGTTCTGGCGGTTATAGAGTGAGTGGTAAGTTGAGCGATTGTAGAGATAGTGGAGTAATAATCTGGAAGATTCCAAAAACTTCCCAGGACGAGGTAGATGGTTATTCCCACAACCTCCATTTATCCATCTCCCCATAACTACCACAACTTTACAAGGAAAATGTGAGGTCTCGAAGGTTACAAATAGGCTGCTTAGCCAATTCCAAAGACATAACGGAACGAGAACAACAAGAAACGAGCGACAGAAGGAGAAGAGATAGAAAATCATTCTCAATATCTGCTATTTTTCTAACACAATACACAATTCTACACACACAATTCCTTCAACTTCTTGTGCTTCCCTCCCCTAAGATCAACCCATCTCCTTTCTTTGTAACCAAAGCAGAACAAATACAGATATCCAACTTATTTGGAATTGTTTTGTATGATTTTGATCCTCGAAGCTAAAAAATACTTCTACAGTACATTGTTTTGCCTAAGAGAAATTTATAGGTATAAACAATTGGCGACCACAGCGGGAGATCAACTTCTCGGTTACAAATTCAATTATTCAATAATTTCAAAAGAGAAATGGTGGATCTTAGGTCTGGTTCATAGAATAACATCAATTCAGGTCTAACAACCAATTTTAATTCTGGTGTTCCATTCCTCAAAATGCTTTCACCAAAAATATCAACTCTCAGTTCTAGTGTTCCATTCCTCAAAATTATTTCACCAAAAACACCAACTCTTCTCTTTCAAGCAGTGCTAGTAGAAACACTATGGAAAGACGAGCATCACCAAGTCTATCAAATTTTATGAAGAGACCTTTGCTGAAGCACAAACAGACATGACTACCACCCAGAAGGAAATAATCGCTTCTCTCAAGACTCGTGTGGAACAACCACCTCTAGAGCATCGCAAGTATCATATGGAGCAAACCAGAAACGCCTCCAAATTTATTGTTGATGCTACCATCTCCATAGACCACGTCCAAAGAGATGAATGAGAAGTTTGTATAGCCCTGATCTAGTACCAGGAAACACTCAACAACAAAATCTCAACAACAGTGGAATTCTGGAAAGGTCCCTACAAAAATCGTGAAAAAAGAAGACTTATCTCTATCTCACCAGAATCAGCCTCTCTGTATACTTGAGATCCAGAGAATCATACACTAAGGAGACATCTTTCTCCTCCTTTATTGTTGCACAAAGAGATAATGGTACTCACCTTTATCAAGTCGTCACCATATGGATCCCGCCAGCGCCATCTGCTACTACTAGCACCAACCAGATCTGTTTCTGCCAACGCCAATAAGATCTGTTGCTGCCAGCGCCAACGAGATATGCTGCTGCCAGCGCCAACGAGATATGCTGCTGCCAGCGGTAACGCCTTTCTACTGCTTCCAACGCTAATGTTTCCGCTGCTGCTAGCACCAACGCCTTTACTGCTGCCAGCGCTAACACATCTTCTGTTGCCAGCCCCAATGCCTCTCTGTTGCTGCCAGCACCAACGAGATATGCTGCTACCAGCGCCAACGCCTCTCCACAGCTGTGAGCGTTAATACATATGCTGCTGCTAGCGCCAACTTCAACTCTTTTGCTGCTGCCAGTGCCAACGTCTCTGCTGCTGCCAGCGCCAACGTCTTTGCTGCTTCTAGCACCAACGTCTCTCTGCTGCTGCCAGCGCCAACCCCTCTGTTGCTGCCAGCTCCATCTGCTGCTACTAGCGTTAGCACATCAAGAATCAACATTCGACATGATGATGAGATCCCCATCGAAATAAAGCAACCAGGGATGCAGCAATCAAACTTCGTCATAAAGGTCCATAAGAGACCACTACAACCACCATTTTATGGCTGGGAGTGTCCTCTGCCAATTCACCAGCAACAATCATGTAAATCCAGATTACGATATGATTCTGGGACGTTCGTGGACCCACAACAATAAGTCAAGACTTGACGCATCTCTGCAGAATCGTCACCATGGGACCCACCGGTATGCGTCAAAAAGCCAATAGGCTCTAAAGATTGCTCATCTCCAGAACATCACCAAGCAACGGGTATGGACATTAAACGACTGCATAAAGGAAAGGTGATGTTGTACACCCATGGATTGCGCCTGCAAGTAAGTCTTGTTTAGCAAATCTTTTTACAACTAGATGTCTCGCGTCCTATTAACTCTCGGGGACTTGACACGAGTTCCAACCCCACCATGACTTGGCGGTTTGAAGATAAAGATGATCCTTTTCAGTAGTTTATTAAATGGATAGTCATCTCTACTAAGAACATGAAAACCAATAATCCAATCATTCATAAATGTGTCATCAACCTGAGATACCGAAACCCAACCCTTTCAAAATCAGAGACACTTTTGCCTCTCATAGAGAAAAGCCACGTCTGGTCCTTAAAACTATATTAGGTGAATGCTACAAACTTGTCAACACCAATAAGCCAATAGAGGTAATTATACATGGCACGAAGCTTAAAGCTGTCAGGTCTTAAACACTCCAGCTCCCTTGACAAGGTTGTAAAGACTTATGTATTTCGTCACCCCTTAGCAATATTTTCTTGTTTTTGCAATTCCTCTAAAATAATTGCAGCACACCTTGCATTCATACTTAGAATTATAATTGAACAAAGTATTATTTCTTTATCTAGATAAATCCTTTGCAAACTATTCAAAATCTACCTACTCAAAACCCCTATATAAAACCACAAAAATAATAAAAAGGTATCTGAGAAACACATAAAAATCCTCAAAACCTACTACTCAGAAAGAAATCCTTGAAGACTGGCTCAGAATTATCAGCATTTGCATTCTCCGCTTGTGCAAAGGATTCATTGATTACTTCTAAGCCGAAGATGAACCTACTTTCTTCAAGTTCTCCTGAATGGCTCAAACACGATGACAAATCTATCCAACAACAAGCATAGCTGTCTCAGCGTCCTCCAAGAGTCGGCTCCTGTCACACTTGAAGTCGAAGTCAACTCCAGTGTTCAGATACTCAACTGGTGCAGTTTTTATCGCATTGGCATCCTACGCAAAGACACCACTTGAACATCATCTTCAGTAGTTGTACCCGAGGGATCACAAGAACCACACTTGGGGACCAAAGATTTGTACAAGATCCCCTCGCTGTCAAGAATCTCTCAATCCTATAAGAGACGGTCAACCAAAGAGTCACTATCTTGACAAGGCTCTCTACTCTCCAAGGACATGCTGCAAAGAAGTCTTCACCTCTCCCAACTACGTCATCAGATATGATAAACGCCTGTAACCCATGATGAAGCTGAGACGCATCCCAAGTCTACTACATAAAATACAACTTCAGTAACCAGAAAGGAGTATGACAGGGGACTGCTCACCATAGCCCATCCCTTATAACAATCAAGAATTCAAAGGATATCTTAAGAGATGCCTCCAGGAACATAGTCTTTGTAGATACCCGTGGCACTACGTTGGCGATAAAACATCTCCCAACTCATCTTCTTTACCCTTGGTGTTTCCAAATGAATTCGCTTATATGAACATTCCAAGCATATCATCATCACGTCCAAGAAGAGAAACAAGCTTATAAACCAATAGGTCAGAATAAGACACAGTTTTATTCAACTGATACGTGCATAATTTATACATTTTAAGTATCATTTCCTTATTCTTATTTGCTAGATTTTGTGTGAATTACCGTGTGTTAGTATTACTTTTCTAGTTTATGTGTTTATTAGGTTACGTCTCTGAAACAAGCGAAATTGAGCTTTATAAGAGAAGAATTGCCAAAGACCCAGAGGGACTCAGTATATTCCAGGATTTCTACCCTCCATCTTGTAGAGAATTTGATTATGAATCCAACGGCGAAAGAACGAAGTCATTTCGACTTCGTATGAGAAAGTTATGAGCGAAACAAGAATAAAGGGCAAAATGGTCATTTCAAAGTGACCGGATATTTACACCCAGTCGTAGGTTAAGGGGTAGCCAGTATTACTTCCATTGTTAGTTTCGTGAGACTGACAGTTGATTGGGTTCTGTTAATAGCACCGAGCTATTTACTCAAGGCTGCCACATGATTTGAATACCCTTACAACACCCGCCAGTTTTACAAGGGCATCTCATGTTCTCCTTCCAAATTCAAAAGAACTGAGATGAGTTTTCCGTGTTTCGTTGATGGGTTCTGGCAGTTAGATGCCTGTGATGATTGCTCGTGAGTGATGGCTTGAGATTCTGGCAGTTAGAGGCAGTGATGGTTAGGGAACTTGGCAATTGAGGCTGTGATGACGATCATCGGTGATGGCAGGTGAGTGATAGTTCATGGCAGTTCGAAGATGAAGGTAGCTGCCATTATTGAAGTTCGCTGATGGGTTTTAATGGCAGCAGTGAATAGTTGTTGGCAGTTAATGATAGATGATGTTGTTCCAGTTTGTCGAACTCGAGCATAAAACAGAACTGAGATGGTTAATATGAAGCTCGAGCGTGAGAGGAAATCTGTAATGGCTGCAATCATGTTGGTGAGAGTGATAGTTGATCAAGGGTGATGCTTGGCAGAGCTTAGATTCAAATAGAGAGATGGGTTGGATGTTGGAGATGAGTCCTGGCAGTGAATGAAGAAAAAGATAGGGATGTGTAACTAGTTTGCTGTGAGTTTGTGGGTTGTATAGGTCTTTTGGGCAAGAGTTGAGGCTCGACTAAGAAGCCAGCAGGAAGATGGAGTCTGAGTTGGTGGTTGCTGCTTGAAATGGCTACGATGGTTGATGCTGCTGTGATATAATGGTAGCAGTGATGGAGTTTGCTGGACTGCTCGGTGATGATCACCCGACAAGTTAGGGAATATTGTTTGCTGTTGAGGAAAAAGGAAAGAAGATAATTAAGAAATAATTGAGCGACAAGTTAGTCGGTGTTGCTGCGAACTAAATTTGGGAAGATTTTGAACTTGTTTCTCACGGAAAGAGGATTTGAGTTTAACTCATACACGGAAAATGAGCTGCTTGTTGGCTATATATATCCATGTGCAGCTGAAGAGAAAATATACCCCCTCACATACAGAGACAAGAAAAAAAAGATCCCTTCTCACGTATACAGAACTTAGACAGACACTTTAGAGAGCTGCACACAGACAGAGACAGCTTCACGTACAAGAAGCTCACGGACAGAATTGACGAAGTCGGAGGAACACTGAAAAGGGTTAGTTTATTTTTCTTAATTAATTTGTATGGCTTTTGAGAAAGCCATGTTGGGCTAATTCCCTTGTTAGGGCGAAAGGATGAACTTGTAGAGATGGCTTTATTTGTGTTTCGAAACTAGGGTTTACAACTGTATGAACTAAATATTATTAATGTCTCTCTCTCAACGTTTTACCGTCTCGATGATTTTTCATGTTCTATGCCACGTATAGTTCATTGTTTGATTAGTAGAAGGACTCGTTGAAACCTTGTATGAAATTGTTTTATGAATATGCTTTGACTCTTTATGCCCCGTATACTTAGCACTTCGAAATTCTACTTTAGGTTGAGAACAAACAATTCTTTTTGAAATCGAGACCCTATGTGACGAACGCAACTAAACCTGATCAACAACGTATTCCCGGAACCTTAACGTTTTCATCTTATTGTTTTCAAACTTTATTAAATAATTTTAGTTCATTAGTTAATTAAATTCTTATTAAAAAAACCTAAAAAAATATTTTAATCCAAACTCCTCGTGGGAACGAACCGTATTTGCTCTTGTCTACATCTTTCAACACTGTGCGCTTGCGGTAAAACAAAGTCGATTTTTCGACGCATCATCAACGCTCATGAAAAACATCACAGTTGCAACTCAACATCCTGGGCGCCAACAAGGACTCCAACTTCAATTCATGTTCTTGCTTCAGCCATGGTGCGCGAAGACAACAACAACAATAGGAGATATCAACCTTCCTGGCTTCCCTTGCATGATCAGACCCTAGAGGCATGGACTCACGATGATACTATTAAATCATTCACCATCGAGCAACATACCAAAGTAGTTGCACCTGGGGAATGAAGGCTTCCTCAGTTTCAAAGGTTTAACGCAACCACCTTCTTCAACCATAGCATTTAATCAACAATGGTAGTAGCGACAAGACCCCCACTTGCATCGTCCTGACGAGAGCATCTATACATCAGTACCTCCGCACAACACAAAAAGAGAGCTGGTGGTCGGTGATGGTCAAACAAGGATTTCCTCTTTAAAGTCATGGTCTCATGCTACATACGGGTCAATTTGGGTCCTTCCATCATACAAATCAGACGCACTTCACTAGTTCATGCTCTCCAGACAATGTTCGATCATCCTAAAGGTAGTATTACATCAACTATTGTTCCTTCAGCGATTATTGGACATCATCGGAGCGTCATCAAAATAAAAATTCCTGATAAAATCCGACAACTAAGATCATTGATTTATTTTGCCTAGATGCAGAAATATGAAATAAATATACATAAATTCCTGACGAGCATTAGGATTATTAATATTACTCCTATCTTACAGCTCGCAAGAGAAGTGGGAGGGGATATTCATCTCCTGGCTAAATTAGCCTTGAAGCTCTTTTACTGCTTTTGCATATATGCACAAGCATGAAATAAATATACATAAATTCCTACGAGCATCAGGATTATGAAATAAATATACATAAATTCCTGGCGAGCATCAAGATTATGAATATTACAACTATCTAACATTCCGCAAAAGAACTGAGAAATGCATCTTTAATCATAGCTATCTTACATTCCAAAAAAGAATTGAGAAATACGTCTTTAACTCATAGCTACACTAGCCTCGTAACTCTTTTATGTATGCATGCACCCGTAAAATTTCAGGGCTTTACCCGGCTAAACCTTCGTTATTTAATGTGCATCCATGCAGACTATTTGTATAAAACATAGCACTGGTTATACAAAATAGTGAATATTCAGGATAAAGGCTATGACCATATCTGAATATAACGCAAACTAGATGCAAGTCATCTAAAAAGCTAGATAACGAATATTCAGAATAGAGGCGATGCCATAGCTGAATATTACACAAACTAAACGGTGAATATTCAGAATAGAGGCGATGTCATAGCTGAATATAACACAAAAAAAATAGCGAATATTCAGAATAGAGGCGATGCTATAGCTGAATATAACGCAAGCTAAATAGCGAATATTCATAATAGAGGTGATGCCATAGCTGAATATAACGCAAACAAAATAACAAATATTCAGAATATAAACGATACCATAGATGAATATAACGAAGGCTAAATAGTGAATATTCAGAATAGAGGCAATGCCATAGCTGAATATAACACAAACAAAATAGCGAATATTCAGGATAAAGGCTATGACCATATTTGAATATAACGCAAACTAGATGCAAGTCATCTAAAAAACTAAATAGCGAATATTAAGAATAGAGGCGATGCCATAGCTGAATATAACGCAAACTAAATATATTCAGAATATAGGCGATGTTACAGCTGAATATAACAGTGGTGATTTTTTTTTTATTATTTTTTTTTTATTATTATTATCATTATTATTATTACTACTACTTTTGTTCAATGTACCGACGACATGATTATATCTTTTGAATTCAAGTGCTTGCTCCTTTTCAGCAGATTACATGATAGTTCCCATGGATCCTGCATTCCACGCCTTCTTAGGCGACGAAAACAGGGAGAACACACACTATTGCTATCCAAGTGTCATTTTTTTGGGTCAAGTTCAATTAAATTAATGGGGCTTGATCTCAATCATTCGAATTCATCCTAGCGACGATAACAAGGCGATACTAGTGCCCCACCAAATCACTTAGAGAAACACATAAAGTTGCAAAAATAAAAACAGAACGTGATATGGTGACGACTCCGAGATATGGTGACGACTATCATGTTATTTTTAACACCTGTTCTTTGTCCTTTTATTAATAGACCATTTAGTTGGGTCCCTCAATTCCTATAACCAAAAAATTTATTTCCATCTACTTATGATGGTTAGTGTCATCCTGAATTGTTCACAAGTTTCTAAAATTTTGGATTTTTATTATTGCACTAAAAGTTTCTCTCCTACCCCCAAACTTAAATCTAACATTGTCCTTAATGTTTCAAATTAAAGAGTAGTTCCAAAAATAAAGGTTAAAAGAAAAATAAAGAACTAAGTCAGAAAGATAGTACCTGGGTGAAGCGTAACAATCCTTCTCCAGAGAATAAGATAAAAAATAAAAACAAAAACCTACGAAACTTACTAATTTACAACAACAACCTTGATGGTCAATCAAGGTAAGTAGGTTCCTCCATAGGGACCTCTTCAACATCACCTGTAGGAAAATAATCTAAAAATGGTTTCAGTCTCTGACTGTTAACCTTGAAAGGACTTCTACCACCTTGAGTCTCAATTTCAATAACATCATGAAGAAAAACATTGCAGGCAACAAAAGGACCGTTCCACTGAGAGCGTAACTTACCGGGGAAGAGATGCAAACGAGTATCATACAGAAGAAATTTTTGATCGGGAGGAAATGACTTTCTTAAGATATTCCTATCATGCACAAGGTTCATTTTGTTCTTATTCTCCTTAGCACTATCGTATGCATCTCTACGAATCTCTTCCAACTCGTTGAGCTGGAGTTTCCTGTGAGCTCCTTCCTTGTCAAGTGAAAAATTAAACTGCTTTATAGCCCAATTTGCTCTATGTTCTAACTCGACGGGAAGGTGACAAGCCTTGAAAAAAAAACTAGACGATAAGATGACATTCCAATGGTGGTCTTAAACGCAGTACGCTAAAACCATAAGGCATCAATAAGGCTCAAAGACCAGTCTTTCCTATTAGGATTAACTATTTTCTCTAAAATACGTTTAATCTCCCTGTTGGAAACCTCTACTTGACCACTAGTCTGTGGGTGATATGGGGTAGATATTTTGTGGGTAATACCATATTTCTTTATCAAAAGCTTAAACGGTCGATTACAAAAGTGTGACCCTCCATCACTAATTGTAACTCGCGGTGTACCAAAACGTGCAACTATATTATCATTCAAAAACTGGACCACAACCTTGTGGTCGTTTGTTCTACATGAAACCGCCTCAACCCATTTAAACACATATTCTACAACGACAAGGATGTAAAAATAACCAAAAGAATTAGGAAAAGGACCCATAAAATCAATGCCCCACACATCAAAGAACTCAATAACTAAAATAGGGTTCAAAGGCATCATGTTTCTACGGGAAACCTAACTTCTAGCAACACTCACAAGCAACACAGTAACCGTGGGTGTCTTTAAACAATGAAGGTCAGTAGAATCCACATTGCAATATCTTAGCAGCAGTCTTCTTAGCACTAAAGTGACCTCCACAAGCATGATCATGACAAAAGGAAATAATACTGGACTGGTCACTCTCAGGTATACATCTCCTAATAATATGGTCTGGAAAATACTTAAACAAATAAGGATCGTCAAAAAAAAAATGCTTTACCTTGGCTAAAAACCTAGAACAATCTTGTTTACCCCAATGTTGAGGCATTCGACCAGTAACAAGATAACTCACTATATTCGTAAACCAAGGTAATTAGGAAATAAGTAGAAGTTGTTCATCAAGAAAACTATCTCTCACTATAGGGAAATCAACAACAAGCCTAGACAAGTGGTCTGCTACTACATTTTCTGCACCCTTTTTATCTCTAATTTCTAGAGAAAGTTTTTCTAACAAAAGGATCCATCTAATCAATCTAGGTTTAATATCCTTCTTAGATAGAAGATACTTCAAAGCAGCATGATCAGTAAAGACTATAACCTTAGAACCTAAAAGATAGGATCTAAACTTATCCAGGGAAAAAAAAGGCTAATAATTCCTTTTATGTGGTAGTATAATTCAGTTGGGTATCATTTAGGGTTTTGCTGGCATAATAAATCACATGCAATAATTTGTTTTCCCGCTGTCCTAAAACAACACCAATGGCATAATCTGAAACATCACACATGAACTCAAAGGGTAGGTTCCTTTTAGGTGCCTGGACTATGAAGGCGGTAGTGAGCAAAGTCTTAAGCTTCTCGAATCCTTTAAACAAGCATCAATAAAGAAAAACTAAACATCTTTTGTAAGCAAATTGTAAAAAGGTCTAAAAATCAAACTAAAATCCTTAATGAATCGATGATAAAAACCTGCATGCTCTAAGAATGACCTAATATCTCTTACGGTTTTGGGAACCTGTAAATTCTTAATAAGGTCAACTTTGGATTTGTCTACCTCTATACACTTAGAAAATACGATATTCCCTAAAACAATTCCTGATCGAACCATGAAATGATATTTCTCCCAATTAAGCACTAAATTGTTTTCCTTACACCTAGTCAACACTAATGTCAAATGATGCAAGCACTCATCAAAAGATGAACCAAGTACTGAAAAATCATCCATAAATACCTTTAAAAACCCTTCTACCATGTCAGAAAATATGCTCATCATGCAACGTTGAAAAGTAGCAGGCGCATTCCACAACCCAAAAGGTATGCGTTTATAGGCAAAGGTACCAAAAGGACAAGTAAAAGTGGTTTTCACTTGGTCTTCTGGGGTAATAACAATCTGATTATAACTACAGTAGCCATCTAACAAGCAATAATGTTTCTGTCCAGATAATCGCTCTAGCATTTGGTCAATAAAAGGAAGGGGAAAGTGGTCCTTCCTTGTGACCTTTTTCAAACACGCCAACCCATGGTCACTCTGGTTGGGATTAACTCATTGTTATCATTATGGACTACAGTGATACCTAATTTCTTGGGAACAACCTGAACAGGGCTAACCCACTTAATGTCTGAAATGAGGTAGATAATACCCGCATCTAATAACTTAAGCACCTCAGTTCGAACTACTTCTTTCAAGTGATGGTTCACTCGACGTTGCATCTCCCTAGAAGGTTGGGTATCATCCTCTAAATGAATCTGATGCATACAAACAGTAGAACTTATAACCTTAATGTCTGCTAAGGTCCACCATAGAGCTTCCTTATTATCTTGAAGTACGGTCACTAGCCTACTTTCCTGATCACTATCCAATTCAGATGCTACAATTACATGCAAAGTCTCAGATGGGCCTAAAAACATATATCTCAGAGTATATGGCAATGGTTTGAGGTCCAACTTAGGAGTGTTTTAGGGTGAAAACAAATGTACTACAAAATGGTACTTACAAGTAGGTTCGAGAGATCAAGATCGAACAAGATGAGCCTAAACCAAGAAATGGCCGTTCACATCCTGCTTCGGTTACAAAGATGAAAAGGAATTGGGTAGGTCTTAGGGGAGGGAAGCAAAGAAGGTTGAGAAATATAAGTAGTGTGAAGAAGAATGGATTCTCCAGAAAGGAATCGCTAATTCTGTGAGTTTTTGTTTTCTTCAGACTGATTGTCTTGTGGTGTGTTTCTACTTGTTTCGAATAAATAAGAATAATCTATTTATAGTTTGAAGAGGACACACTATTATTCTCGTAATTCGTGGAAGTTAAGAAGAGGTAGAGAAGTGATGATTGTGTTGATTGTAGTGGGGCGGTTCCCAAAAAGTAAGGAAGACCTGTCTGACCACTACTCCTCATCCTCTCAACTACTCTGTAACTGCCTACTTCTTGTTACCTTCTTGTTTGTAGGGGTTGTGTCACCACCCACGATGCCGTAAACCGCCAGACCGATACCCCACTGAGAATCCCCCCATGTTGTATTTGATATCTTGTGGAAATAGTGGAGTTATAAGCCACTATGGTTTTGATTAAGTCAAGTCAAGTCAAATGACCTGCTAAGTCAGTGAGGTAAGTAGTGAAACTCACTGGATTGATAGCTAGACTGTTTAGTATCGAGTCTGGGAGTTTTAGTGATCATGTACTTGTTTGAAAGTAATATGGTATATTTAATGGCTAAGTATTAGCTCAGAAGTGACTTATTGGAAGTCTGAGAGGCTTTTGAGGCCAAATGTTCTAGAAGCATCCTTGAGCAAGGAGACCTACTGGAATTCATATAAAACTCCATTTAGGACTTATATTGATAAGAAAGGCATATTACTGAGGAAAGTAGATAGTGAAGCCAGAACCAACTACTTAGCGCAAATAAGAAGGTGCTAACTCTTCCGATGCAAAAAGGCTAATGTGATAACATCTCAGAAGTGAGACCAATATACACAACTTCTTGTAAATATTAATTGTACTAGGGTTAGGAGATCGTACCAAGGAGGTTTGAAGTTAGCACATCAATTGTATAGTTAGCGCTCATGCTTTAGTATTGATATAATTGTGGCTAAGTCGCTAAGTATGCGTATGTTAGGCCAAGAGGCGTACTAGAGTTTGAGACATATTGTCTAAGTCATGGAGGATGCGAGGGCGCACATGATTTAGGGGTGTATATGAGCTTTTTGCTAGGCGCACTTGGCCACTAGGCGCATTTGCGTTTAAATTAAGGTTAGCACTTTCGTGCTAGGGTTTAGGTGCCAAGGTTGTGATACGTTGAGTGATGTGTTTTAGAATATAGTGGTAAAAAGAGTTCGTTACTAGACTTGTGAAGATAATGATTTTAGAAAATAATAGATTTAATCTAATTAAATAAAACAAAGCAAAACTAGAGATGATTTTATCAAAGATGGAGAAAACCAGGAATCGGGACTCAGTTATTTCCAACAAATTATGTGATTAATCATGTAATTCTTTTTAAATAAGTTAAGCTCAAATATTGCCAAAATATGATTTTATGTAAACAAGCAGAGGTAAATCACAAGCATGGGACATCAGAGGTTGTCAACCCAGCATGACCCATCAAACAAAAACACCACCATTGAATGAAAACCGTTTTTCTATTTCAAATCTATGCATTTAATAAGTAAAGAATTATAAAGAAATTAAATTAAATTAGACTTA
>JAJJMC010017500.1:2937090-3010698 GCA_023531435.1 Papaver californicum
GATCTTTTCATTGCTCCAAAAGTTGATTACAAGGTGAAATAATGGTGTAACAGCTGAACAGATACGTGTATAAGTGTCACAGAACAGGGTTCAGCTGTTATAAAAAGATATAAGCAACAAAGGAGGAAAAGGAAATAGCAACAGGAGCGGGAGAGAACTGCAACACTTGTAACTGTTGTTGTGTCTTCTTCTCAGGCGGAAAAACACTTGAAGAACAGCTGCCTGACCGCGCCGGATCACTGCCCAGTTTCCAGCGACCTTTTTTTTTTATTCTCTAGGCTTCTCCCCTCTTTTTCATCGGCTTATCTTGGTATTTATAGGTTATACAAACCCTAGGGAGAGTTCTAAACCTAATAGAACTCCCCAAAACTCTCCAAAATTCTCCCAAATCCGAATCAAAGAATGACTCCTTTTTTCGTCCAAATTCACTCCGGGAGCCACTTTTTCCGGCTAAAAACGTGTAGAATTGGTTGTCTGGGTCTTGTATGGATATCTTCTAACTTGTGGGACACTTAGAATCGCGAATCAACACAAAAATTACGTGAAAATAGTTTACAGCAGCTTCTCACGGGATGAACCCGTGTTCCCGATGAGTTGGGCCGATTCAACTCGCTAAGTTGGCCGATCCGACTCGTTCCGATACTGGGGTGCCCCTTATCCAAGTTGGGGTGCCAATAACACTTTTTTGAGCCAATTTTTCCACAAACCTTTATTCTTCTAATGTACCTACAAAAGCATAAAAACACGTAATAAGTGCAGAATCGAATACTAACTCAGTAGAAATTAAGGTGCAAATTAGACACTAAAATGTGTCTATCATTGAGCTAAGGCCTTAATAGGCTAAAATGTGCTAGCTAAGACCATTTTAGCTTAGTTAGCATCTCTCAGGTGCTACGGTTCAACACCAAGAAAGTTAGCGCTTTTAGCGCTATCGTGGCTAATTGGTGCCAATGTGGTGTTAAGCTAAATAGCTAGTGCTAACTTGGCGCTGGTAGGAGAAGAGGCTAGGTTTAGCCTCACTAAGAGGTTCAATGCGTCTTTTATGGCATTGCTTTTTGATTGTGGCGCATCCAAGAGGAGTGGTGCATTATTTGTGGCTTATATTTAAGCAAAGTGCTATAATAGCATATTTGAGCTCAGGAAAGCAATTTGAGACGAGTTATTTGCGAACGGAGCATTAAGCTAAAGTGTTGTTTTGGGGTTTAAGCATTAGCTATTTCCGAATGTGGTAAATATTACCAGAACATCGATGCGCACTCGAGACAAGTTCAAAGAATTCAGCCATGGAATTTATACGACTTGAGACTAGTTCGATATAGCATAAATATTCTAAGTATTGAGGAGGCTACAAGCCAGTTTAAAATATTTGTAGTTGTTCACAAAAGACTCAAGTATGCTTTATACTAGTGGGAAACCCGTCTAGGAGTTTGAGACTTATTATGTAGAGATTATAGACTATATTGTTAGCATGGAATGCTTGTAGCCTTTTGTAGAGACTGTATCCTCAATTCGCCTACGAAATATAAGGAGGAATATAATATTTTGTGTTTTGATGTGAAGTCAGAAGTATGTGCACTAGTATGTGCGAATATTTCTATGTTTCTGCAACTAGGCAGAATGGCGATTTTATAATTCTAACCCTTATAAAAAACCACCATCTACATTAAGTCCCCTGCTTAGTGAGGAACAATAATGTTGCACAGTAAGCACTAGATGGTGACAGTATGCCTATAATGATTATAAATGCATAATTTAAATTTTAAGAGTAGAAGAAGATGTACTTGGCTTCTGGCTTTTAGGTACTGGAATAAGTGCCCCTTAGCGTGAGTCTTGGTTATGATTAGTAAATTCCCACGTTCCAGCAGGGTCATGGAGAGTACGTTTATGAGGAGTCCAGTTGGTCAGGAAAGAAACTTGGTTGGCTTTGTCTTACCCGAGATTGAGATATGTGCCCCTTAGCACAAACCTTGGTTGGGAATAGTAGACGCCCTCGTTCCTGTCAGGAATACCATCTTGCCGTGAGAAAAAGTGGGGATATGGTTGGGGCTTTTTCTCTTTCTTTCTTTCTTTCTTTCTGAAACAGGTCCGGTTTATCTCAAATAGAGGATCTAGTAAGCTGGATCGATTCTTTATGTATGTGTCCAGCATGAAATATTGTTATCTTTCTCTCCTCCATGCAATGTCTTTGATGCAGAATTAAGCCTTAGATTCAAACTTCTTGTAAGCAAGCCAGTTGGTTCCAATGCTTACTTAGATTTTGAGTATGCAGCAATTAAGTGCTAGTGATAGTGTCAGCAAAACGACATTAGATGAGATAGGACATTCAGAGACGATGCTTTGAGTTGTAGCTAGTAGCAGCTAAGTTGGAAATATTGGAAACCGACAGAAAAAGTTGATGGTAGATCAGAACTGCAAATGAGGTTGGCGGTGGACTCCATTGTTCTTATCGTAAAAAGGTTGATGAGGTCGGCTTGGGAGATACAGTGCGACCTGACAGAACGGTATGTTTGAGAAGATGAAAGTCCATGGGAAGACAAGGTATCCATAAAGCTGAGTTTTCTGAATCCCGTTTGGAAACCCTAGTTTGCACACCATTTTCTTCCTAAGCTGTTGAAGTTTCATACTATGTAGGATTTTGACGTTTGACCCCGACTTTTGAATCCAAGAGACCAAGTTATCATATGCAAAAAGAATCACTCGATTCGGAGTTGGCTAGGTCAGCCAACCATACGTAAACATTTGTATTAGTAATCCTGTGTGAATTTTTCAGACCTTGTAGACTTTAATGTAAGATCCACATCTCCTAGCTCAGGTCTCCGATTGATGTTCCCTTCTGGTGTGTCATAGTAGAGGCATAGACGAATACTTCTCGTGGAGGATGTTTTGACCCGTTCTTCACCGATTATTGTCGATTTATGAATTTGTAAATTAAAGAGATACGTGAGACAGAACAGGTACCATGAGACATGACAGGTACCATGAGGCATGACAAGCACCAGGAGACGAGACAGGTACCATGAGACAGGACAGGTACCAGGAGAACCAGGTGTGCGATTTTCTTCATGGTCAGCATATTAATGGGTTTCTGACTGGCAACTTGTAAACCAATATTCGAGAAGTTGAGAGGCGAAGCCTGATTCTGAAGTGATCGTGTCTTTGAAGTTCTGAGCCGGAGATGATTGTGACTTCTGAGTCCGGAGTGTGTCCAACAGTAGAATCATGTGGTTGAAGTAAGTAGAAGCAACATGGATGGGATTACCTCTCTGGATATGATCAGGTAAGAAGAGGAGGCTCCCCAGACGTGTGTGTGCTGATGTAGAAAAGTCTTGTTGCTTGTACCGTTTCTGACCAGACCTTCTAGTTGAGGGATGTTTTTGTTTTAAACTTTCAAAGCGAAGGGGTCGTTAGTCTCAATTGTGACTCACTTGGATCCGCTACCAGGCAGAAGGTAATTTTTGGTGTCGTCACAGGTCCATGCTTCCTGGAGTTTTGAGAGGACATAGGAAATCATGAAAGTTGGATCCGTCCCTTGTTGTTGTTGAAGCGCTGGGGTTGGGGCAAGTATTTGAATTGAAGTTGAAGCTGTCATTGTAGTTCTGTCCATTGAGATCCAAAGTCACTCTTCTTTAATCTCCTTGACTCAAAGCATGACTATCATGACTTGATTAATTGATTTATTTCTTTCAGCAGGTGTGTGTGATGGGCCCTTGAGTGAACACTACTTCTGTCGCCTTTGACAGTCCCCAGTATATGAGAAGAGAACTACGAATAATTCTTCTATGTTGATGCTTCTGAGAATTTGAGAGACGTCTTGGATATATAGGATGGGGATAAGTTGAAGGATGAAGACCTAGACGAGGCTTCCCACTTTGAAGACCTTTGTGAAGAATTTGAATCTACTGATGGCGATGGAGAAGTAAGCAATGAAGTAACACCAGACTCCTCTTTTGTTTGGACCCATATCAAGTAAGTTTATACTTCTTATTATCATGGTGGAGCATGTGAACTCTTCAAAATTCTAATATAAGCATAGCTATGCTCAAATTCACAAAGAATTTTATAGATGCCTGTCACTAAAAAATTTCAGAAGTATAATGCTTCGGAAAAATGCTTTAGAATCTTCATACAACCTCCATTTTTGATAATTGACCCCTCTATCCTTATAAGAAAACAATTTCCTACATTCTAGTAGAGGAATCCAGGTTTTGAGCTTGTTTGGGGCGTCAAAACGACCAAACAGTAGAACTCAGGAAGTATCCAGGAAAATCCTGACAGTTTTCAGACTCGACTCCGCTAACCATTTTTTCCGTAACTCTTAGCTCGCTTATCTGATTAACACACCCTTTTAACAAGTTTTAGTAGACACCAATATTAAAATTTTGATATAAGAACCATGCCTAGATTAATCACCAATTGTTGCCAGCTTCAGAGTTTCCAATAGGTAGTGAAAACGGTTTCTGGCGTGTTTTTTTTGCGAAACATCTTATAATAGGTTGGGCTCATGAAATACCTCAAATATCACTCTATAATGAATTTATATGATGTTTGTGAATATATATATATATATATAGTAGGTTTTATAATACTCAATAATTTTATGTTTGAGATGTTCTGACATAATATGCCTGTAACCTCTCTACTTTTAAGGGGGGAATGATCAAAATCAGAGAGCTAGGCTTGTTAGATAAGAAACAAGAGTTACCATTGATTGTGATGTGGATAGTGTGCCTCCCCATAATTAAAACCATATGCGAGCTCCCCTTTGCGTACTTGTTGAGGATGATGCTCCTATTGACGTTGATATGCAGAATAGTGGTATAGCAGGGAATGTGCTAGTTGAATACCCTAATGTGGTTGTTGTCGTTGATTCCTAGTTTAACAGGATCCTTATTGGAACTTGTGTGTTATCTACATTGGATGAGGCATCCAAAGCCAGGGATAGGACTGAGGAGGGTTTAAAGTTCTAGAATGATAGTTAGAGGAAGAATACCTCTGCACATATCGAGCCAATATTTAAAGACTCTCTCTTTTGCTGGGTTTATAAAATATTTTATGGTTTTTTGGATAAGTGGTAGGCTTTGACAGGTAGTTTGCAAGAGGTTTTATTTTCTAAGATAAATATAATAAAATATTTAAAAGGGATCAGCTTCCCATTCACATCACCTAGTCATGGCGGGGTTAGTCCCTATATTGAGTCCCCAAGTCTCGGTGGGATTGGGATAGCTGGTTGTAAAGAAGGATGTTGAATAAAACTTACTTGGTCGAGTCCCAAATTTTTGATCAAATTCCTAAGCTTTAATGAAAATAAGGAACCCACCTTGTTTTCTTGAATCAATGGACGCTTCAGAACCATGTTGTAGTCTGGATCTTTGGATGCCACATGATTGAGAGGAGCAAAAATATCCTTGCGCCGGGATTTGTTCGGGAGCATGAACTAGGTAGCTCTTTGCTGAAGGGACTGGTACCGGAGTGAAATAGACTGGTACCTGAGTGACCAGAATGAAATGGTTTCCACGTGAAAAAGAAAATTTGAGAATGTCATAGTTGGCTTTGGCTCTTGTTATAATGGTTGAGGCCGGAGCTGGGGATGAGGCTGATGGTGAGCGTTTGATTCCTTGCGTTTGCTAAGATGAAGCTTTTATCTTGAGCCATTCGTTTTGACAAAACCTCAAGGATGATCGGATGTTGTAGTGCTTACTGACCAAACGGTTGTTCCAATAGAGAGGACGCGCTGGGACCAAGATGAGGCTCTGAGACCAGGAGGAGGCGTCGGTACCAAGAGGAGGCGTCGGGACCAGGAGTGGGCGTCGGGACTAATAGGAGGCGTCAGGACCAGGAGGAGGCGTCGGGACCAAGAGGAGGCGCCAGACCAGGAGGAGGCGTCAGGACCAATAAGAACTGCTGAAGTGAGACTGGTCCCTTTTTACCTTAAAATTGTAAAAGTATTTCCAGGTAATGTCCTCCTTGGATGCAGATCTCGCCATCATCTTGAATATTAATTCTGGTAATGTTGACATTGGTAAGCTTGGAATCGTGGTTTGCTACAACTTGTGACATAACTATTCTAGGAAGAATTGTTTAATTAGAGTCTTGAGGAAAGTGAATACCTCTTTTGAGTGGTAGCAATGTCTTTCTGTATTCTGGAAGGAACTTTTATCTCCGTATCAGATCAACAATGTTGAGCGGCGTTTGGGTGTTCCTGGTATTTTTCAACCATCGTACAATGAGGAAGTCGGAGGTGAGTAACCTCCTCGCAAAGGATAACTTTGAATTTTTGGCGGATAAGGAGGTTGGTGTTGATGGACCGAGGATGAGTCCTTTTTTCCATAGTCTCGTAGGAGTCTTTCCAGATCTTCACGGGTAACAAAATCGGGTTGTTGGTACCTTTGTAGTGGACGATCATGAATGATATAAACTTCATCGTTCCTTCGAGTTTTTGACGTGCCGACGTCAGTGGTTGTTGAGAGGTCGGTCCTGGTTCGCTCCATCAGGCGATGGCATTGTTCTGGGGCGAGTCGCTCTGCCAGGGTCTTGGGGCAAGCAAGTACTTCCATCTGAGAAGTGGCCATATCCACCTGAGTTATATCTAGGACTCTTGTATCTTCATCAGATCGGTTATGTTGAATGGAGTTTGAGTATTCTCAATGTCCTAAGTGATTTTTTCACCGAAAGGAGGTGTAGTAGTAGAATTGGTACAGGGAGGTTCATTAGCAATATGGGCGTTTTCAGAATCACCACTACCAGTACTACCTGAACCGAATATATGAGTTATAACCGCTCCAGACCTAAGATCCACCATTTTTGAAATAACTGAAAATAAACTATAATCGAGAGGTTGATCTCCCGCTGTGGTCGCCAATTATTTTAGGGTGAAAATAAATGTACTGCAAAATGGTACTTTCAAGTAGGTTCAAGAGATCATGCTCGAGCAGGACAAGCCTAAACCAAAAAATGGCTGTTCACATCCTGCTTCGATTACAAAGATGGAAAGGATTTGGGTAGGTCTTAAGGGGGGAAGCAAAGAAGGTTGAGAAATATCAGTAATATAAAGAAGAATGGATTCTCCGTAGAGGAATCACTAATTCTGTGAGTTTTTGGTTTCTGTAGAATGATTGTCTTATTTTGTGTTTCTGCTTGTTTCGAATAGATGAAAATCATCTATTTTAGTTTGAAGAGGGCATATTATTATTCTCGTAATTCTTGGAAGTTAAGAAGAGGTGGAGAATTGATGATTGTGAGATTGTAGTGGGGCGGTTCACAAAATGTAGGGAAGACATGTCTGACCTCTACTCCTCATCCTCTAGACTTCTCTATAACCTCCCACTTCTTGTTACCTTCCTGTTTGTAGGGGTTGTGTCACCAACCATGATATCGTAGACCGCCAGACCAATACGCCAATGAGAATCCCCCATGTTGTATTTGATATCTCGTGGAAATAGTGGAGTTATAAGACACTATGGTTTTTATTAAGTCAAGTCAAGTCAAATGACCTTCTAAGTCAGTGAGGTAAGTTGTGCGACTCACTGGATTGATATCCATACTAATTAGCATCGAGTCTGGGAATCTTAGTTGTCATTTATTTGTTTGAAATTAACATGGCATATTTAATGGCTAAGTATTAGCTCAGAAGTGATTTATCGGAAGTCTTAGAGGCCAAATGTTGTAAAGGGTTCCTTGAGCAAAGAGACCTACTGGAATTCATATAAGACTCCATTTAGGACCTATATTGATAAGAAAGGCGTATTTATTAAGAAAGTAGCTAGCAAAGCCAACACCATTTACTTAGCGCAAATAAGAAGGTGCTAACTTTTCCAGTGCAAAAAGGCTAAGTGCTAACGTCTCAGGAGTGAGACCAATATGCACAACTTCTGGTAAATATTAATTATACTAGGGATAGAAAGCTCGTACCAAGGAGGTTTGAAGTTAGCACATCAATTGTATAGTTAGCACTCAGGTTTTAGTATTGATATACTTGTGGCTAAGTCGCTAAGTATGAGTATCTTAGGCCAAGAGGTGTACTAGAGTTTGAGAGACATTGGCTAAGTCATGGAGGACGCTAGGGACGCACATGAGTTAGGTCCGCATATGATATTTTTTCTACGGACGCATTGGAGAGGCCAAAGGCTCCAAGGCTAAGAACGTCAAGACTAGGGGCGCGGAGGCCATGGGCGTCACGGGAAAGCCATGGGCATTATGGAGAGGCCATTGGCATCATGTAGAATGCATGGATGCGGAGGAGAAACCATGGACGTCACGGAGGAGCCAAGGGCATCCCGGAGGGAGCAAAACGGCGTCCTGGAGGAGCCAAAAGGGCGTCCCGGAGAATCCAAGGGCGTCATGGAGGATCCAAAGGCGTCCGGGAGCTATCCAAGGGCATCACGGAGGTTCCAATGGAGTCCCGGAGAAGCCAAGGGCGTCCCGGAGAAGCCAAGGGCGTCCCGGAGAAGCCAAGGGTGTCATGCAGCCAGAGACGCAGCTCTTAGAGGCGCATAGGCCTTGTGGCGTACTTGGCCACTAGGCGCATTTGGCGCTTAAATTAGGGTTAGCAATTTGGTGTTAGGGTTTAGGTGCCAAGGTGGTGATACGTTGAGCTAAGACCTTAATAGGCTAAAATGTGCTATCTAAGACCATTTTAGGTTAGTTAGCATCTCTCAGGTGCTAGGGATCATCACCAAGAAAGTTAGCATTTTTAGCGCTATCGTGGCTAATTGGTGCCAATCCGGTGCTAAGACAAATAACTAGTGCTAACTTGGCGCTGGTAGGAGAAGAGGCTAGGGTTAGCCTTGCTAAGAGGTTCAATGTGTCTTTTATGGCATTGCTTCTTGATTGTGGCGCATCCAAGAGGAGTGGCACATTATTTGTGGCTTATATTTAAGCAAAATGCTATAATAGCATATTTGAGCTCAGGAGAGCAATTTGAGACGAGTGAGTTGCAAACGGAACGTTAAGCTAAAGTGTTGTTTTGGGGTTTAAGCATTTGCTATTCCCGAATTTGATAGATATTACTAGAACATCGATGCGCACTCGAGACAAGTTCAAGGAATTCAGCCGTACAATTGTATACGACTTGAGACTAGTTTGATATGGCATAAATATTGTAAGTATTGAGGAGGCTACGAGGCCGGTTAGAATGTTTGTAGTTGTTAACAGACGACTCAAGTTTGCTCTATACTAGTGGGAAACCCATCTAAGAGCTTGAGACTTATTATGTAGAGATTATAGACTATATTATTAGCATGGAATGCTTGTAGCCTTTTGCAGACTGTATCCTCAATTTGCCTGCGGAATATGAGGAATACACTATTCTATGTTTTGATGTGATGTCAAAAGTATGTGCACTAGTATGTGTGGATATTTTATGTTTATGCAACTAGGCATAAGGGAAATTTTACAATTCTAACCCTTGTCAAAAACCCACCATATACAAGGAGGCTCTTCTAAAGAAGGAATTAAGGTAGAATTAGAAACTGGTAGTGGTTCGAACTTAGCTTTCGATCTATTAGTATCTAGCACAGGAGTAGAGTCTAACAGAGAATTCACTTGATCAATGGTGCCATCATCTTCAAAATCTAATCCAAAATGGTACATGCAACTCTCTAGTGGATCTTCGGATAAGATGTTTGGTAATGACTCATGAACTAATGTTCCTATCATGTTCACCTCTTCGATGCATGTTTCATCTAGCTCATGAGGTTGCTTACTAATATTGAAAATATTCAGCTGAATAGTCATATTACCAAAAGATAAATTCATATTACCATTTCGACAATTAAAGATCACATTAGATGTAGCTAAAAACGGACGAACTAATATCACAAGTATCTGGTTTTCTGGGTCAGGGACAGTTTGGGTATTTAGGATAACAAAATCCACAGGATAAATAAACCTATCTACCTCAATAAGAACATCCTCGACAATACCAAGAGGAGTTTTCACAGACCTATCAGCTAACTGAAGTGTTATCAGAGTAGGTTTTAAGACACCAAGTCCTAGCTGGTGGTACACATGGTACGGAAGTAAGTTCACACTGGCTCCTAAGTCAAGTAACACTTTCTCAAGTAGTTACCTATTGTACAAGAAATGGTAGGGGAACCTGGGTCTTTGTACATAGGAGTTGTGTTGTTCTGGATAATTGAACTTACATGACTAGCCAAAAAAGATGATACAGTGTGTGTTTTCAGGCCTTAATGGGATCCCACCTACGGGTAGGCGACCCGGAAGACCGTTAGCTGTAACGGTGGCTGGTATCCGACTACTCTGCAGGAGAAATTATACCTTCACAATAAAATGATGCGAATCATAAGTAGGATCCGATGAACCTTTAAATATAAAAGTTATGTTTGCATTTAAAGCAATTTGGGATAAATCGATGAACATTTGTTTGGAAAAATCAAATTGGTCCAAAAAAATTGAATGCCCGGTTTCTCGAGTGGTGTATCTGGAAGTTGGAGCTGGCCCAACGGGCCAAAACCCTACCCATTGGAAGCGAAAATTTTACATTCCGTCACAGTTGGTACTAAGATTTCGCTTTCGGATACAAAGATCCTTAAGAAACTTGGCATAAGTAGGAATCTGCGTAATTGCATCTAATAAAGGAAGATTTCTGTTGACTTGCTTAAAAATCTCCAATATATCATTAAAATTTGATTCTTTCTTTGTTGCCACTAGAAGTTGTGGGAATGAGGCTCTGGGCACAAAACCGATCTTAGCAGGTGTAGATGGTGAGTTTTTGACAAGGGCTAGAAATGTAAAATTGACCTCTACTAAGTAACAAGAACATATGTATGCATATTTATGCACATATGATTAATATAGAATATTGTACTTCTATTTATATTCTGCAAGCGAATTAAGAACACAAATTCTATCTAAATATTCTAAATTGGCCTTGTAGCTTCTTCAATGCTCGTAATATTCATGCCATATCGATAGTCTCAAGTCGCATAAATTCCACGACTGAATTCCTTGAACTTGCGCATTGATGTTCTAGCAACATCCAAAACTCGGGGATAAATAATGCTTAAACCCTGAAATACACTATAGCTTAACGCTTCATTCACAACGAATGCACCTCAAATTGCTCTTCTGAGCCTAAATATGCTACTCTAGCACTTTGCTTAAATATAAGCCATAAATAATACGCCACTCTCTCTGATGCACCAAAGTTGAGAAGCAATGTCATAAAAGATGCATTAAACCTCTCTGTTAGGCTAACCCTAGCCTTTTTTCATATTAACGCCGAACTAGCACTAGCCATTCGGCTTAGTATTGCATTGTCTCTAGTTAGCCACAATAGCGCTAAAAGCGCTAACTTTCCTGGCGCTAAAACCTAGCGCCTGAGAGGTGCTAACTAACCAAAAATTGTCTTAGCTAGTACATTTTATCCTAATATGGCCTTAGCCCACATATTGTGAGCTTGGAACTTGAACCCTAACAAAAAGTGTTAACCCAATTTCTAGCGACAAAAGCGCTAGCTCTTGGCGCTGACGCCCTTGGCTCGTGATACCTATGGATGTGACTCCCTTGGATATGACATACTTGGTTCTATGACCCCTGGATGACACTTATCCCTAGGCTGATGCCCTTTCTCTTGGATGACGCCCTTTCTCTTGGTCGTGACGCCCTTTGCTGACTCCCTTGCTCTTAGTTGACGCATATGTCTTGGATGACGCTTATTCCTTGGCTGATGCCCTTGCTCTTGGCTGACGCCATTGCTTGGCGCTGACACCCTTGCTCTTGGCAGTGACGCCCTTGTTTTTTCCCATGACGCCCTTTCCCTAGCTCTAATGCATTCCTAGCAAAACTCAATGCGCTTCTAGGATTAGCGCGTCCTTAGCCATAAGTATATTTGTGTTAAACCTCGATGCTAACTATACAATTGAAGTGCTAACTTCAAACCTCCTTGGTACTGGCTTCCTAGCCCTAGTACAATTAATATTTACTAAAAGTTGTGCATATTGATCTTACTTCTGAGACGTTAGCACACTAGCCTTTTCCGTTAAGAGAGTTAGCACCTTTTTATTTGCGCTAAGTAGCTAGTGTTGGCTTTGCTATCTACTTTCCTCAAAAATATGCCTTTCTTCTCAATATAGGTCCTACAGTGAGTCTTATATGAATTCCAACAAGTCTCCTTGCTCAAGGATCCCTCTACTGGTCTCAAAAGCCTCCCAGACTTACGATAAGTCGTTTCTAAGCTAATACTTAGCCATTAAATATGCCATGTTATTTTCAAACAAGTGCATGACCACTAAAATTCCTAGGCTCGACACTAATAAGTCTGCCTATTAACCAATTGAGTCGCACAACTTATATCACTGACTTAGCAAGTTATATAACTTGACTTGACTTGACTTAATCAAAACAATAGTGGTTTATAACTCCTCTATTTTCACGAGATATCAAATACAACATGGGGGGATTCTCATTGGGGTATTGGTATGGAGGTCTACGGCATCGTGGGTGGTGACACCAGCCCCACGAACAAGAAGGTAACAAGGAGTGGGCGGTTACAAAGCAGTTGAGAGGATGAGGAGTAGTAGTCAGACAGGTCTTCCCTATTTTCCGACGCCACCCCACTACAATCTCCACAATCATGACTTCTCCATCTCTCCCTAACTTCTACGACTTACGAGAAATCAAAGTGTGTCTTGTTCAAACTATAAATAAATGATTTATATCTATTCAAAACAAGATAGAACAAGACAACAGCACAGTCAGTCTGAAGAAACCAAAACCTACAGAATTAGCGATTCCTCTACAGAGAATCCATTCTTCTTCACACATTACTTATATTTCTCAACCTTCTTTTCTTCCATCCCCTAAGACCTACCCAATTCCTTTTCCATCTTTGTAATTAAAGTAGGACGTGGACGACCATTTCTTGGTTTAAGATCGTCATGTTCGAGCTTGATCTCTCGAACCTACTTGAAAGTACCACTTTGAAGTATAATTGTTTTTTACCCTAAAAAAATTGGCGACCACAGTGGGAGATCAACCTCTTGGTTATAAAAGCCAATTTTCAGTCATTTCAAAAAATGGTAGATCTTAGGTCTGGAGAAGTTACAACTCCTATTATTGGTTCAGGGAGTACTGGAGGTGGTGATTCTAAAAATACCCTTATTTCTACTGAGCCTACCCGCACCAATTCTACTCCTGCACCTCCTATAGGTGATAAAACCACTAAAAACATAGAGAATACTCAAATTCCGATAAACATAACTGACCTGATGAAGAGGAAAGAAGTCCTTGCAAAAACTCAGGTGGACATGGATACTACTCATAAAGAGTACTCGCTCGCCTCAAGTCCCTGACGGAGCAACTCTCCCCGGAACAACGTTATCGCTTAACAGAGCAGACCAGGACCAACTTTGTAGCGGTCGCTGATGCTGAAACACCTGGGGATTGAAAAGACAAAGGAGCCCACATCATTCCCTATCGACCACACAAAGGTACCAACAATCCAATTTTATCACCCGTGAAGATCTGGAGAGACTCTTGCGATATCATGGCAAGGAAGACTCGTTCTTGGACCATCAACACCAACCTCCCTACCTGTCTGAAATCCAGAGGATCTCTCTATCGGCAAGTTACTCTTATCCAACTCTCTCATTGTACGACGAAACTAGAAATGCTCGTGAGCACGTCTCTCGATTTCTCGAAACCCTCGGGGGACACGAATACAATCATTTACTACGTCTCAAAGAGTTTTTAAAGTCCCTCACTGGAAGATCCTACACGTGGTATAACAACATTGGTCCCAATAGCATCTTTGATTGGGAATACATGGTTAACGCCTTCAATAAGAAGTACTTTAGTCTCCGATCAGATCACACTATCAGACCTGGGAAGAATGTTAACGAGCACCCAAATAAATATGTAAAAAGGTTTATTGAAGCTTTGGATTGTCATGATCCAAATATGACGGAATATCAATTGGTAGAGCTCTCTATTAATGGTATGATCCCTGTTTACCATGCTCTTTTCAAAAAATTACGTTTTCAGACCTTCTCTGAGTTACATGAAGCCGCAAAACAATCCGCCACAACTTCTCCTGACCTTCTGAAGAGAACTAGACCAGCAAGAGAAGAGAGTCATAGAGATACTTGTGGAAATCGACGACTAATCAACAAGCAGTACAATATTAAATCGTCAATTGGTGATGTCGGTAAAAAAGGGCCCAAGAGAAAATCTTTATCTCAACCAAAGGCGCAGGCAAATCATTCTCCTTATCATCCTCCCTCGACACCAGTACCAACTCGAAAACCAACTCTGTCTCAGAACACCGCCAAAGCTTCACAACAACAGTTACAGCCGCAGGAAGGACAAGATGTTAAACCAAACATAATGTTTCTGGATTTCCCAGTTCCAATAGAAGAAGTACTCGAACTACTCGAAGCGTGGATAGAAGACGGTACTCTACAGTTACCCATGTGCGACGACTTCCCACATCTCAGCAGATGACGGATCCTAAATACTGTCATTATCATCGTTATGTTAATCACCCGACCATCGATTGTAACAACCTAAAGCGTATTTTCAAAGAAAAATTGGAATCAGGAGAATTGCAATTAGAAGCCGAAGGAGTCCAAAAAAATCCCCTTCATGTCAGAAACTTCACTCTCTTTGGGAAGTCAACCAACCAGATAGTTCAATCTCTGATTGTACGCATGCGTGAATTTCTCTATCTCTCGAAGGGACAACGTAGAGATGTCTTTGCTGCCCTGAACCATGTCGTAGCCGGAAAACGCTTATTTTTTGTGGAAAAGAAACGTTCCCAAGTCAATCCTTCGTTGAAGAACTTGGACGACACAAACAATGAGAAATATGACCGAGGATTCCCAACAAAGCTCAATCAAGTAATTCCCACTTCTCAAGCCTCTTTGCAATCAGTGATCCCACATCCTGTCAGAACCTAGGAGATCTTCCTAGATGACAACTATATCACGACTTAAAGATGTGAATGGGGAGCCGATCTATTTCAATATTTTTTTAAATGCTTAAAACTTGATTTTGCTAAGAATGGAAAAATCCATGACTCACTTGCGAGTCAAATTGCTTCCTACGATGAGGAGGAATACCAAAACCAATTCTTAGACGCCCAAGGAGGAGACCTCCCAGACGAGATGATAAATCCTGGGCCTTTTCGAATTGGAGACGCGGTTCTGAAATTCATTAAGAAGGCACAAATTCTCAAATCAGTCCTTATGACTATCGAGGAAGAACCCTACATAATTACTGAGACTCTACTATGTAATCACTACAAGCTTACAAATCGTGACAAGCCAGAAGGAGTAGTGATTTATGGCAAGTGGCTCAAATTTTACGAAACCTGAGTGCTTCACCAGTTTACTCCAAATGTTTCCATATCTCATGCAATATTTATATTTCCTCTAAAACAAGTGCAATATTTCTGCACTCATAGTTAGGTTTTCAAGTTTATCAATCAATTCAAATATCTTTATTTATTTCAAAAAAATAATAAAGGAGTCTATCTCTTTTCACAAATAACTTGTCAAAAACCTACCTACTCAAAATCCCAAAATAAAACAATGTACTTCATAAAGTCATAAAACTAGATAAAATCCTTAAAAGCTGGCTCAGTCCCTACAGAATATTCTTTCTCCATCCTTCCAAGAGTCTCCAACGCAAGATCCAACTCTTGGGAAAGCTTTTAAACTTTTCTTCTAACATTGGTCACCGCCTCCAGATTAGCAAGCCCTCCTACTTCAGCGAAGTGTTCTCGCATGGCTCCCAGAAAACGACGAACCCACATGACGTTCTGACCAAAGAACCCCCTCGAACTCTTCAGCAGAAGTAGTAGATGAAAGTATATGCCCTTGCTCAGAATCCCAAGGCTTGAAATTCACCTCACTCTGGATATCTATCAGATCAATCAAATCTACAAAGGTATTATTCCTTCTATACCAACGTCGGATCCTTGGATGTTCAACGCCTCCCTCCAAATTCAAAGGCTTCAACAAAGGTGCATATTTTGGGAAGTGCTCCCATAACCATGCTTGGAGAAATATGGTATGAACACAAGAATCAATCTTCATAAACCCATTAGAAGTCTTCATGTCACGAGCCAATAAATCTGAATGAAAATACAAAGAACCAAGGAATAATTTACCGAGAGGGAGACACTCACCACCAGCCAGTGCTATCGTCATAGGGATAACTATGAGCTTCAAATTGCCAACGGGAAAGTCTTCAAATACGTCTTTAGACAACCAGAGTGTCAGAAACGCCGCAATGGTCAGAGGGTCACTAAGAGAGGGATTATCAGCATCGTCCTCACTATTCCACCAATGATCAATCTACTTCACATAATACGCACCATTTCGGCCTCTACCTCGTTGGATTTCCTCTATCTTCCTCTCCAAAGTTGTGATCATTTGTTTCTCTTTAGTGGAATTATCGACAGGAAGAGTCCCAGAAACTGGAAGCTGCAACAAACTAACTACGTCATCCTGAGTAATTGTTAGTTCGCTCCATGCACGTATAGAAGTATGATTTGGTCCACACCAACGTGAAGCAAAAGTCAGAATACCTTCAACATCCTTGAAGACCTGTAGATGATCAGACATCCTTACGACATGAAATATTCCATCTTTTTTCAAGACCTTAACCACTGAAGGGTCACTCAACATCACTTTACACCATCTTATCCACTTTTTCATGGGGGTTTGATGTGTCTTGAAATCGACAGAAGAAGGTACATAATCTCCCCTATGAAAGCAAAGTCTCGGGACAGTCTCAGGAATAACACTCTGAGGGATAACATACTTCTCAAATTTGGAGATAAAGTTACCAATAAAACCAGGAGGTATGGCAAGCTCTTCAGAAATATACTTCTGAAACTTATCATTAAAATGAGGTACGCTCTCAAGAAATATAACATCAAAAATTTCTTCTTTTTTTTGACCAGAAGATGTGTCAACATCGTTTTTACATTCATTGGTCATCTGCAATACATTCAAATACTTCATATGTCAAAAGAAGATTGAAACCCTAGTTTATGATTTCAAAAAAAAAAAAAAACTAAACCTAGGGTTTACAAAAGAGGGGGCTATAATAGCGTTAAAAAAAAAAGAAGAGAGAACACTTACCTTTTTGGATTGGTCGGCCATGATCAAAATTCAAAACTTGCTAATGCCGTAAAAAAAACTTGAAAAAAAAAAACAATAGAGAAGAAGAGGAAGTCACGTAAGAAAAAAAGAAGTCTATATATAGGTAGCAATTTGAAGAGTCCTTGTCCAATTAAGAAACCAAGAAAAATAGAGAAAAAAGTGGCTAAGGTTTCCTTTTCTTGGCCGCGTCAACTTTAGTCCTTCCCGCCCGTGATCGCCAATATTCCAAGCAGGGACAAGGGCGTCTACTGTCCCAAAACGAATTTAACGCTAAGGGTGCACATCTTCAGGTCCCTCTTGTTGGCGGCAATTTGGTATTCCTAGCAAGAACAAAGGCGCCTACTATCCACATCCAAGATTTACGTTAAAGGGTGCATATCTCAAGCATACTCTTAAAATTTAAATTATGCATACATAATTATTGAAAGCATATTGTCACCATCTCGTGCTTACTATGCAACATTATTGTTCCTTACTAAGCAGGGGACTTAATGTAGATGGTGAGTTTTTGAAAGGGCTAAAATTATAAAATTTCCCTCTATTAAGTAACAAGAACATATGTATGCATATTTATGCACATATGCTTAATATAGAATGTTGTACTTCTATTTATATTCTGCAAGCAAATTAAGAACCCAAATTCTATCTAAATATTCTAAATTGGCCTTGTAGTCTCTTCAATGCTCGTAATATTCATGCCATATCGAACTAGTCTCAAGTCGCATAAATTCCACGGCTGAATTTCCTTGAACTTGCATCGAATGAGCATTGATGTTCTAGCAACATCCATTAAACTCGGGGATAACTAATGCTTAAACCCTGAAATACACTATAGATTAACGCTTTAGTCGCAACAAATGCACCTCAAATTGCTATTCTGAGCCTAAATATGCTACTCTAGCACTTTGCTTAAATATAAGCCACAAGTAATACGCCACTCTCTCTGATGCGCCACAGTTGAGACGCAATGTCATAAAAGATGCATTAAACCTCTTAGTTAGGCTAACCCTAGCATTTTCTCATATTAACGCCAAGATAGCACTAGCCATTCATCTTAGTATTGCATTGGCACTAGTTAGCCACAATAAAGCTAAAAACGATAACTTTCCGGGCGCTAAACCCTAGCGCCTGAGAGGTGCTAACTAACTAAAAATTGTCTTAGCTAGTACATTTTAGCCCAATAAGGCCTTAACCCACGTATTGTCATCTGGGCACCTGAACCTTTGAACCAAAGTGCTAACCCAAATTCTAGCGACAAAAGCGCTAGCTCTTGGCGCTGACTCCCTTGGCTCGTGACGCCCTTGGATGTGACGTGCTTGAATCGATAACCCGTGGCGCTGACGCATATCCCTTGGCTGACGCCCCTGCTCTTGGCTGACGCCCTTTTTCTTGGCCGTGACGCCCTTGGCTGAAGCCCTTACTCTTGGGTGACGCCTATGCCTTAGATGATGCCCATGCTCTTGGTCATGACGCCTTTGCTTGGCACTGACACCCTTTTTCTTGGCGTTGATACCCTTGTTGTGGCCCATGACGCCCTTTCCCTAGCTCAAATGCATTCCTAGCAAACCTCAATATGCTTCTAGGTCTAGCGCGTCCTTAGCCATACTTAGCGACTTAGCCATAAGTATATTTGTGTTAAAGCCTCAGTGCTAACTATACAAATTAAGTGCTAACTTTAAACCTCCTTGGTACTAGATTACTAGCCCTAGCACCAATTGATATTTACCAAAAGTTATGCATATTGATCTTAATCCTGAGACGTTAGCACACTAGCCTTTTACGTTAAGAGTGTTAGCACCTTCTTCTTTTGGCTAAATACCTAGTGTTAGATTTTCTATCTACTTTACTCAAAAATATGCCTTTCTTCTCAATATAGGTCCTACATTGAGTCTTATATGAATTCCAACAAGTCTCCTTGCTCGAGGAGCCCTCTACAATATTTGGCTTGAAAAGTCTCTCATACTTAGATAAGTCACTTCTAAGCTAATACTTAGCCATTAAATATACCATGTTATATTCAAACAAGTACATGACCAGTAAAATTCCCAGGATCGACACTAATCAGTCTTCCTATCAACCAAATGAGTTGCACAACTTACCTCGTTAACTTAGCAGGTCACTTGACTTGACTTGACTTAATCAAAACCATAGTGGTTTATAACTCCATTATTTTCACGAGATATCAAATACAACATGGGGGATTCTTATTGGGGTATTGGTCTAGCGGTCTACGACATCGTGGGTGGTGACACCACCCCCATGAACAAGAAGGAAACAAGGAGTTGGCGGTTACAGAGCAGTTGAGAGGATAAAGAGTAGTGGTCAGACAGGTCTTCCCTATTTTCCGGGCGCCATCCCATTACAATCTCCACAATCATCACTTCTCCATCTCTCCTTAACTTTCACGACTTACGAGAAATAAGTGTGTGTCTTCTTCAAACTATAAATAGATGATTCTCATCTATTCAAAACAAGAAAGAACAAGACAACAACACAATCAGTCTGAAGAAACCAAAACCTACGGAATTAGCGATTCCTCTACGTAGAATCCATCACACACTACTGATATTTCTCAACCTTCTTTACTTCCCTCCCCTAAGAGCTACCTGAATCCATTTCTATCGTTGTAATCGAAGCAGAACGTGAATGACCATTTATTGGTTAGGCTCGTCCTGTTCGAGCTTGATCTCTCGAACCTACTTGAAAGTACCATTTTGCAGTATATTTTTTTACCCTAAAATAGCGGGAACCGCATTGGACTCTTTAGAGACTCTATCAGTCTCTTCAGTTGCTGGCTTAGAAGGGTGAACTACAGTATGTTCACTATCGGGCATGGTTACCTTATTGTCTCCCAGTCGACCACTCCTAAGGGTTGTAACAGAATTCACATGATTAAATGGTTTCTCTCCAGAAGATACGTCATGAACTCTTTTAGGATTCGGTTGTGTCTGACTAGGAAACTTACCTTTTCTATTTCAAAGAATCAATAATCTTACTAGCCTAGATTTTTAGCTCGGAAATAGCCTGAGAGTTATCCTAAACCATCTTTTTATTTTCTTCTAAACTTTGTTCAAACGATTGTTCAAACTTATCAGTGTTCAGAGCTAACATAATGAAAGACTCTACTAAACTCATGATTTTCTTATCTGACGGGTTCTGAAACTAGGCTGGTCCTGAAGGATTCTTAGTATAACCAAAACCTGGGGGAGTCTAAGAATTACTAGACTAACCTTGATTATGGCCCTTAACCAGGGTTATAGGTTTCTGAATATGGGTCAAATTTATGACGGTTTTCAAACCTAGAGTTGTTATAAAGAGCATGGGCTTGCTCTTCATATCTAGCATTATTTGACCATTGATTCATCTCTAAGGCCTCTAGACGCCTAAGGATATCTGAACCATTATCAACTCTATCGAACCTATGGATAGGATTCCTAGATATTTCTGGTTCTCTCATCGAAGCCCACTGCCTAGTTTTTTCAACTAACTCAATAAACGAGCCAAAACATGTATCTGGGTCCTGATGGATGAATTCTCCACCACTCATTGTTTCTACCTGCATACGGGTTTCACTATCTAGGCCTTCATATACAACTTGGGCTATTTGGGATTTCTCAAGTACGTGATGTGGACACTTGTATAACAATTCATTAAACCTTTCTATATAATCGTGTAGGTTTTCACCTAATTTTTTATTATAGGTTTGAGTAGACTGACGAACAACAGCAATCTTATGGTGTGGGTATAACTTCTTAACAAAAACCTCCACAAGACCATCCCAGGTGGTGATTGTTTTAAAAGGAATAAAATGATACCACTCTTTGGCTTTATCATCAAGAGATAAGGGAAACAAACGTAACCTAAGCACATCTTTGGAGATATTCAGATAACTCATTGTGTCACAAATCATTTCAAAGTCTCTTATGTGGGTATCATGCCAATTGTCCTAGGTTTAATATCAAATTTGATAGTAGTGGCTGGTAAAACTACTCATGGGTCACGTACTACTTTAAAAGGGTTCATATGATCTCTAAGGGTATTGTTTACCCGGACCTCATTCTCATTATTACCACCCATTTCAGCAAAAACGGATGTACCACCTAAATCCCTGTAACAGGTCGGACTTAAACAAAAAAAGTCGTTTTCTTCAAGTCTATCTCCTACACCAATCCAACGAGGCATACACAAGCACGAATACTAGTGTTTGTGCACATGCAAATGTTGGGTTCACTATTTTAGGTAAGCTTGGGTTACCGCAACAAAATATACCTACAGACAAAGACTGGTCAAAGGTATAAGGATGGGGTTTGTAGTGGTTCGGTTGATAACGCCCAGAGGGTTCACCTTACTTTCCCACGTGATTTTCCTAAAATCGGTGTCGGAAGATGCAAATATTTTTTGCAACTGTATTTTTTTTAACAAATAAAATATTAAAAATAAACAAGCAAGCAACAAGAAATAAATGTCCAAAAAGAAAATAAGGAAAAGAAAAAAAAACTAACAAAAAGAAATAAACTAAAAATTCTTTGTCTTTTTCTCCGTTCTTTTCGCTTTGTCTTTAGCTTTAATCCCCCGAGTCTTCTAATCAATCACAAATCTGAACCTTTATTTGGCTCCAATTTCTTTTTGATCCAAAAACTGTAAAAAAAAAGACAAATACACAAGAAAACGTATAATTGAACAAAAGAACAAAAATATAATATAAAACTACTAAAAACTAAACTAAACCTAAAAACAAATCTAAAAATAAGTTTGCGTCGACGAAGCCAAAAATTGATGTATTTATAGACAAGTGGTAAGAAGTGTTCATTCACTCGGACTTGTGAAGAATAAATTTAGACTTAAATTCTAATATTAAAACTATCAAACTCAATTGAAAAAGATAATATCAAGTTTAGAGAATACTGAGGCTAAGATTCCACTATTTACCAATTTTCAAAGTGATTTAATTCAATAATTATAATTATGCAAATTATACATTCAGTTTGATTCTAAAATATTGCAACAAGTTGATTTTCAGAATAACAACTGTAAATCGAAAGCTTGAAACATCAAAAACCCTAGGTTAAGCATGTACCATCAAAAGAAATCACAATTGCACGACAAAAATTATTAAATCAATTTTTAACCAAAACAAATGATCATAAAAGAATTACAAAAATTGAACTAATAAGAATGTACCACTTTTTTATTGGAAAAATAACTTCCTCTGTCACCTCGACAATGGGCTTTAGCTCCTCATATCGGAAACACACTCAAAATATGTACTTATGGATTAAAAAGTGTTTACAAAGATGAAAAATAGGAAAAAAAAAAATATAATAAATTCGGGAATTTGCAACGCAATTGGCGTTACAAATTCACTGTTACAAATAAAGTGTTGCAAATTCAAAATAAACGTTGCAGACTGACTGTTACAGACACTATTGAAAAATGATAGTTTTCAATAGCTTTATGTTTTTGATGTTTTTCTTCAGCAGCAGCATGAGTTTTTTCTCTGCAACTCGATTTTTTTAGCTATGTTCTCTTTCTAAACTCCCCTCAACTCTCTATCCCCCTTCTAATCACCTCCAACAACATATATAAACACCACATGCCCCTCAATAAGTCCCGGGATCTTCAAAAATCTTTTATGCCAGCCACAAAAATAATTTCCTCGTTTATCTTCTTCACGCGTCTGTAGCAGCTTAACACACTCTAAACACGTGAAATACACATCTTAGATAGAGTAGAACTCTCGCAAGGAAGATATCTTCCCGGATTATCAACATACTTTCCAAAAAAAACTTGAGAATATCTTTCTAGTTTGCTTCCAATCCACGTAGAACTCCTTTTTTTTCGAATCTAAAGGACATACCAGTCCTGTTTTGTCTTAACAGACCAATAAAAGTTTAAATCCGACCAAAAATCCTTCCAAATCAAATCTAGGAACTTCCGCAGTTGAAAACAATTTTCCCGCCAAAAATTGTTTAAAGGAGGAAGAAGATGGGGTGCCCCCTATCCTGAACAGGGTGATGTTAACCTTGGGGGTGCCCTTATCAAATTCTGGGGTGCCTTTAGAAATCTCTCTGGGGATGCCTTTAACCCATTTTTCCGAGCCAATTTTTTTAAAAATGTTTATTTCCCAAAAACACATACACACACATAAACACAATAATAGTGCAAAAATGAGCACTAACAATAAATAGAATTGAGACAAAACAGACAGAAAAATATGTCTATCATCTTCCGAAGATGAAATAGCTCTTCCTAAAACACCATGAGTGATGGAGCCAATATTGGCTAGCTTCATTCTTGTGGTGATATTAGAGACATACTCATTTTGAATGTTAGCCATAACAGCCAAAGAGTTTGACAATATGGGTTTTGTTTTTTTTGTGAAGAGAAAATTCAGATGTGAAAGTATTGATAGAATGTTTGTGATCTGCTTGGATCCAGAAGGAAGGAAAATATAAATTAGGAGCCTTAGGAATATGATCCTTACTAAAATATCCCAGTATTTTTTGGTACTGCATATTTTTAGATATTAGAAGGAATGCATATTTACGGGATTCAAAGTCCTGAGGGAATTTCTTAAGATAGGTACCATGTTTCCATAATTGAAGTAAATGGGGCCTATCAATGAGTTGGCTGTTTTGAATCTTTTTGAATTTAGATTGGATTTGATTGATAAAATAGCTAGTATTACGGGATTTGCAGGTCCTTAATTTGGTAAGAAGAAAATGAATGCTTGATGTGAATATGGCCATGAGAGAATCTGAAGAATACTGATAACAGAGTGAATACTATAGAGATGAAAAGGAATACACTGTCAAATAGACTTAAATCTCTGAGACTGAAGTATAATTATAGTGATAAAGTAACACTGCTGGAGAGGAAGCAACACTGCTACAGACTTTTTGGATACATACTGCTAATGGAAAACCAAAACTGGTGATCTACTCAGGAAAGTCAGAAGGAAGCTGTGAACACAGGAAAAGAGATTAGTTGTCCATGAAACAAATGGATACAATTAAATGAGAGAAAATAATGAAAGATTTAGCTATTTATAACTTTCTAAAGAAAATAAAAAATGACACTAAGCAAGGTAAATTAAATCTGAATTGTAATAACTAAAAGATTCAAACCCAAACTCAAAATCAAAGAATCAATGAATCAAAAATGAAAATGAAAATCCTTCTACAAGAATCTGAAGGATTGTTATTGCATCAATTTGCTTTGTCAGTTTGTGATCTTCAAATTTAAGTTCCCAAATATATGCATCAAAAACCAAACATAGTTTAAGGAAGCAGACTTGAGAAGCTTGTTTCAAATTAGAAAAATAGGTTCAGGACCGATCCTATTATCAATATATGAAACTAGACCAATCCAAGACCGATCCTGACTGAATCTAACTTTCTTTTATATTTTTGATTGATCTATTAATCTTCACGGGTTTTTGCAGATATCGAGATGTATATGATTTAGATTGGAAAGTTCATTAAAATATCGACATAACGATTTGAACATGTATTAAACTCCAATCTCTTAATGTTCAAGTATATACCTTTGATACTCAAGGAAAAATCTTAATTATCGATTTTTGTATATCATATTTGGTATCAAATTATATGATTTCCATTCCCGGAGGTTTGCATATCTCTAGTAACTTATATTAGTAAAGTACATGTTATGTGCTAGCTAATCTTAGTTGTCATACTATGGGAGAAATCGATTATGAGTTGGATATTAATTTTTATTTGCTAATTTTATAAATATATTATTATTGCATATTTTTAGAATTTTCAAAATTGGTAAATAGGTATTTCCAAACAAGCCTTGGTCATGACAATATAAATAGTGAGTCTTGTATTCTTACATGCTCATTCTATATCACACCTTGTATTAGAGTTGATGGGTTTTCATCTGACCAAAATATTTCCTATACTTTTTACAATAATGAGTAGAGTAGCAAGTAAGGATTCATTCCCATAGAAAGCAGGGAATTGTTATTTTCTTTCGCTTTCTTAGGTAACCAGGGGGTTGTTGAGTGTCTAAACTAAACTCAACTAAACTTAAAGCAAAGTGAATAAAGGTTGCGAACAAAAAAAAGAAAATACCGGTTAGAGATTTCATCTTCCATCACCAAACATGTTCATCAATTGATTAGAATCAACATCCACTCTCTTTCATACCAATAACCCTAAAATGCCCCCACTCGGTGTAATACTTCGTTACACCTCCATATGTCAACATATACTGCAATCGCTTATATTTGAATTCTTTTCCACCAAATAACCTTCTGCTAATCACTAAGAGATTCAACTTAAGAAAAGCATTAATATCTGTGAGACGAGTTACAATACATCGCACAATCGTGGCATATTCAACATAGGACAAGCTTTACTTGTGACTTCCTTTACGATTCGCACCGCTAGTGATCACAAATTACTAATTGTTATTAGGGTTCTTGATAAAATTACATAAGTTTCCTAATTAGCTATAGATAAGTTATGAAGGATATTTAATACGCGATCTTAAACATACCCAAACAACCAAATCATATTACATGAACACGATCACATAATTGTTATATGTAGTAAAACATGAACGATAAAAAAAGATAATGAAAATTAAAACTAAGCAGCCAGATAGATTCTCATGTTTAGAACTTCCGATTATATCTCCAACCAATAGAATAATCGTTATTCATGGGTTTACTAAAATCCATAAAAAAATATATAAGAAAGAATAAAAGGTAAGAAGAAGAGAAAATATCTTTGGTTAAAACCCATGGATAAACCAAAAATGTTCTCTTTTCCGTGGAGAAGTTGTGTAGGAAATTGTATCTAAGCTCACCTTTATTAGGCTTTGGTAACCTCCTCTTGATGTCTATCCAACTAGGAAACCTAACCTCCTCAAACTCGTCCACCTCCTTTTGATCCTTATCCAACTAGAATACTTAACCTCTTCAAAAACCAACAAAACCCTACTTGTCACGTCCAAGGAAACCCCAAGACATAATTTCTTCTTTCCTTCTTGCGCAGGCCCAACAGAAACCAAATCCAAGTTGGTTTCACTATTTTTTTCATAACTTTTTCGTCTGAACTAGGATGACCTCATTCTTTTTACATTGCTTCGTATTTTCATTATTTACAAGATAATGATAAGAACTCCTTGAATAAGTTAACATTGCTCTTTGGTCTTCTTCAATAGTAGACTTCACTTCCTTAATACTTTTATAACCATTTCCACTTCTTTTGGTTGATTCATCTAACATGAGACATAAGATAGAAAACAAACATAATAAAAAGTAATATAAAAGAATAATAGCTAATATAAGCATGGATTTAACATTCAAAACATGTAGATTTTACATCTATCAAGAGTGTGGAAAATCCAACTTGTTAAATAGATTAGAGTTATCTAATTAGGTGAAACAACTTGCATTTTCTTTTGTTAAAGTCTTTGTTGGGATCAAGAAGCCTCTATTTTTTACCTTTGGTGGAAGGCTAGATTGTTTTTTAGTTTTTTTTTTTTTGATTATTTGTGTTTGAACTAACGATGTAGTCATCTTCTGTTGATCAAACATGTTTATTCTAAGGTCATTCTCTTTTGATATATAGCCACTCAAGGTTGTTTTAAGATTTGTCTAGTACAGATATAAGTGATTCTGGATCTGTAGGTTAGAATTTTTGATCAATTAATGTTATCATATACTTCGTTCTATGTGGTTGATCAATAGTGGAATCAACTTGTTTTATAACAGTTACTTTTGAATATTAAAAAATTGAAGATTGAAGACTTGAGGACTCTTTTTTTATTCGAATGATCTTTGTGAGTGAGTTTATACGAACTTGATTATCTAGGATTACACAAGAAGTTATCTTGATAAATATTAGGCTTATAGAAGATTGAACAAACTGTCTAGTTGCATTAAGTTGCCTGGATAAAGATTGTTCATCAAAATTGATTATTTCAATAATCATTGTCTTGGTTTGATCTTTTAACCAAAGCAGTTTATTGATTTAACGGAAGATCCTTTGTTTCTACTTTATAACTGATCTATAGATTTATTCTAGATGATTAATAAGTGAGTTGGTTACTGAAGCAGGTTAGTCATTTGCTATTTCGGGTTACAATATAAATAAGTCGAGTGCAGAAGTTTTTACAGCAGTGAAGCGACTCAAGATAGTTGAATTTGTCTTGGGATTCACGTGTGTTGACCAGATTGGTTGTAGGTGCATGGATACTGAAGGAACTGAGTATCTTAGGGTAGTTTACTTGGTCTCAATTATATGAAGTTGCGGTAGCCAATTTGAACGACCTAATTCTGAGAGTATTCAAACGGGACTAAGTCCCGGGTTTTTTCTGCCAAGCAATTCTCCTCATTAATAAAATCTTGTGTGTTGTGTTATTTACTTTACTTCAGTATTATACTGTTTAGATTTATAATTAAAGTAAATACACTTGCACGTTAATCACTTCTTGGTAACGATCCCATAGTTAGTCCGATTCGAACTTTGACTAATACCAAGAAACACCTTGTTGAAATAATCCTTTGGTCGTTATTGTTTCGATAAGATTATACAAGGTGAGTCCGCATAGGTTAATATCGAAAAGATTGTGGTACTTGGTACCCTCGTCATTTCATAGAGGTTGTTAGGAATCCAGACTCAATTGTGTTAACACAAAGAAATATACTTTGGAATTATTGACTAAATCAAATATGTTGGATAGCAAGCCTAGTGATACTCCTATTGCTAAAGATGCTAGAGTCTCAATTCATGATGGTCAAGCGTTAGATAATCCTAGTAAATACAGAGCAATTGTGGGTGGATTGTAATACTTAACTGTAATAAGACCAGGTATATATGTTCTGAGGTAAATAATGTTTCCCAATTTTTATGCATTCACCGGATGATGCTCATTTACAACTTGATAAGAGAATATTGAGATATTTAAAAAGTAATATTAGATTGGGTATCACTTTGAGAAGTGGTGATTTACATATCTTAAGAGCTTTTACAGACTCAGATTGGGAAGGTTGTCCAGATACAAGAAGTTTTACATTTGGATATGTTATTTTTCTTGGTTTTAATTTATCTTGTTGGTCTTCTAAAATCAGCAAACAGTTTCCAAGTCATCAACAGAAGCTGGGTACAAGTGTTTGTTTTTTGTTGCATAACTACAATGGCTTTCTTACTTGTTATTTGAGTTGCATATTAGTATTAACAATCCAACTTTCTTATTATATGATGATACTAGTGATTTGTCATTAGCTTCTAATCCTGTGTTTCATGCCAGGGCAAATCATATACAAATTCAGTTTTTTGCTTGAAATGACGAGGGTACCAAGTAATGTAGTCAATATCGGATTTCAGTTACACTGGTACAACTTTGTATCGGGGAGATTATCTTTGAAATATCGGTGAAATCTCGGTTCCAAATTTTATGCCTATAATTATTATATCAAAAAAATTCACATATTACACCTATAATTTTTACCTATAATTAGTAGATGCTTATTCTTACATGCTAAAGTATGTCGTAGTAATTTAACAGGGTACATTGTGAAGTGTGGGATAACCAACGCATAAATTTAACTAGAACACGTGAAACAGGGTGCATTATGAAGTCTGGGATAATAACCAACACACAAATGTTAGCTGGCTATACAAACAACAACGGTGATAAAGATATCTTCATGTTCTAAGCACGTGAGAAGCTAAAAGAAAGTGAGACATGGCCTCACTACCACCACTTTTTTTTTTTGAATATAACAGAAGCATCCATGCATGTTTCACTCTTCATCAAAAAAATAATTAAACGAAATTATCTTGTTCAAGAAACAAGTACCTTCATTTCTCATCCAAATAAAAGAGAAAAGGGAGAAGAAATCAGATCCAGACTTGATGAAGGGATAAACATATCGAAGAGGATTCAACAGGTAGAAATGGTTTTGATAATTTTATACGGAACCACTGAGGATTCGAGTTTGTTGTTGTTGTAGTTGTGGTTGCAGTGAAGGATTGAAATGAGAATTAATGGGTTCGCTGTAGAAGTGATAAATAAATGATTTAATGGGTTTGTTTCCCTGTTTGAGAATATGAAAAGTAAAAGAAGAGAAGTATGAAAGTTTTTGTGAACTGAGATTGATAGAAATATCGGGCAAAATTTGGGCAAATCAGGCGAAATCTCTGCGAGTCAGGCGAGATTCTCGTTTAATAATCGGATTGGCAAGATTATATATTTCGTATCGTTATAGTTCTGAAACCGAGAATATCGATAGGATCTCGGCCTAGACGGCTGAAATTGACTACACTGGTACCTAGTACACCATTATCTTTTCAATATCAACGTTTGCAGAGTTCACTTTGTATAATCTTATCGAAACAATAACGACTAAAACAATAAGATGAATCTTGGTAATAGTCAAAGTTTAAGCCGAACTAACTATGTGATCGTTACCAAGTGATGATTAATATACTAGTATGATTACTTAATTATAATATATATTATGATGCGGAAGGTAAAAAATCATACAACACGCAAGATTTTATTAATAGAGAAAACTGATAGGCGAAAAAACCCCGGGACCTAGTCCAGTTTTGAATACTCTCAAGATTAAGCTGTTATACAAATTGACTACCGTAACTTCGTTTAGTTGAGACCAAATAAACTACCCTAAGTTACCCAGTTCCTTCAGTATCCCTGCGCCTGCAACCAATCTAGCCAACTGATAGACACAATTTTGTGTCTAATTTGATCTCATATTTATATTGTCAATTCTCAATTTTTGTACTAATGTTGATCTTTTGTAGATATTTTGAAAGAATTGGAAATTGTGGAAAAGTTGGATAAAATTGATAAAGGCACCCAAATCATGGATAAAGGCACCCATTATTTGGTTAAAGGCACTACCTCTTACAAATTCAAATACGAAAAATTAGCGGGAATTTTATTTTCTTTAAATGCGTGAATTTGCTAAGGATTAGTTGGAGATAGTCAAGGGATTAAGAAAAAAATATATTCTTGTCCTAATAAATAAAAGTTTGCACGAGTTGGAAACGTGAAAAACATTAGTAATCGCGTGAAAAAGTTGGTTAAAACTAAATCAGGAAGTCAATAGATATTCTCAGATTTACTTTGATTTGATGATTCTTTGAGATAATATATCGAGAATGAATAAGGGAAAGAGTTTTGAAAAAGGGAACTGCATCAGAAGAGTTTAAACAAGAATCAACTACCGAGTATTTTAAAAAGAAAAAAAATATTCAAGATTTGATCTAGATCTGCCGAGAAAATATGCATTGAAAGCAAAGATTTGGCGATGATTTGAAGGGAGTAGATGGCGTAGTATAAATAGAAGACCTAAAGGAAGAGTTTGTGAGGTTGGTTGTGGCCAGAAAAGCTTAAGAAAAAATTCAGAACCATTGTTGCACTTACGTGAAGAAGAAGAAGAAGAAGAACAACAAGAACAAATGGCTGTAACAAACTGTCGTCAATAACCGTTTCCAAAGCTATTGAATATAAAAACAAAAGCAACGGTTTTGTGAATAGTTATAGCGACAGTTTGAGGTTTAAGTCAAGTTAAAGTTGTCGTAAATTCATTAGAAAATTCTATTCATTCAGCGACATTGTGAGTCCGTTTTTTATTATATTTCTATAGTATAATTATGAATAAAATGATTTCTTCTTCCATTATTTTTGCCATGAATATCTAGAACCCTCATCTAGGATTAGAGAGGAAGTCTTATTGTGTTCGCTAGCATGTTATAATTATTTTCTATAATAATTCTCTTGGTCTTATTTCTTGATTAATAATGATAATAATTTCTTCATATGTCCTTTAATGCTAAAATAATTGATTTATTTACTCTTGTTAGAGAATAGCATTTTATAGTGAAGTAATTGTTAATCTTTTGAGAAAAACTAATTGATTAAAATTCCATATTTTCCAAGACGTAAATACTTATCCAAAATCGTCTTGTGTAATATTTAGAGAAAATTATAGAGAATGGTTGCAAACATCTAGTGTGCATAATAGTGATGAAATCTCAACATCCTAGGTTTTCTTTTATTTTTTCAAAAATTATTTTGAGTATTTTCTGTTTATTTAGAATTTTAGAAAAACAAACACCACATTTGTTATTAGCACTTTGATTAATTAAAACCTAGAAATTACGATTCTGAAATCCCTGTGGAACGAACCGTGCTTGCATACTGTCTCATCGACAGCCGTGCACTTGCGGCATAATTAAAATCCCAACACCAACAAACGTGAATCCCAAGATAGAGTCCACTATCTCGAGTCGCTTCACCAATATGAAGACTTTTGCACCTGACTCCTTTGGTTCGTAACCCGAAACTGTAAAGGAGGAGCCTGCTTCAGTAGCCAACTCACTTACCAATCTCTCAGAATCAATCTTTAGATTAGAGATAAATTAGAGTCAAGGGATCTTCCATTTTATCAATAAAACTCTTTTAGTCAAAAGATCAAACATGGAAAATGATTATCGAAATAATCAATCTTGATGAACAAGCTCTATCCAAACAACTTCATGCAACCAGACAGTTTGTTCGATCTTCTACTAGTCTGATGTTTACGAATAAACTGCTTATGTAATCCCATATAATCAAGTTCATATAAAGTCACACAAAGATCAGAACCAAGAAAAAAAAAATCTTTAAATCTTTAATTATAATCTTCAAAAGTAACCGCTGCAAAGCAACTTGATTCCACTATTGATCAATCGCACAGAACAGAGTCTGTTAACATTGACTGATCAACAGTTCTACCCTATAGATCCAGAATCACTTAGGTTTGTCTAGTCGAATCTTCAAACAAACCTGAGTTACCTTATAACAGAAGAGAAAGACCTTGGAATAAACAAGTTTGATCTATTGAAGATGACTACACCGTTAGTTCAATCACAAGTAATCAAATGAAAACAAAATAACAATCTAGTCTTCCACCAACGGTAAAACTAAAGGTCTTGATCCCAAAAAAGATTTTAACAAAAGACAAAGCAAGATGTTTCACCTAATTAGATTACTCATATCTTTTTACCAAATTAGGTTTTCTACACTTACATAAAATATGTTATGAGAAAAGTTTATAAAAATACAAAACTTCTTATTTATAATATTATGATCAAGGCATAAAAAAAGGTCACACAACAGGGAGAAGATGATTACATTGTTTTTAATTGAATATATTCTGGGTTCAAGAAGTTAAAGTGAGGTCTATATCATTGTTCCAAAGGTGGGCACGTTCCAAAGGTGGGCACCCCCTTTCTTGCCCATAATAACATGGCTGAAAACAAAGGAATCAAAACCGAGAGATGAACAAACTCGGTTTGAAGAGGAGTTGTTGCGTTTAGTTTTCAGTTGGGAACATAATAGGTCTGCTCGACCTTAGGAGAGTTAGATCATAGGGTATTGATGTCCACTTTGTAGTTTGTACATACCAGTGATTCTGTTGGTTGGCCATCTAACTACCGTTGGATGAAAAATGTAACAGTTGGCCAATTTATGGTTTTGAAAAGCGGGGATATATCGTCAACGGTGGGGTATTTCCGTAAGAAAAACCCGCAAAAAGACCATTTAAGAGGAAGCATGTGAATCGCACGTGGTAATTATATTAAAACTTTTTTATAACATACATAAGAGACAAGAATATGAGGGTATTTTTAGCAGGCACAATTTCAGGCTATTATTATCATCTTCAGTCTGTCATTCATAAACTCACTTGATTCACCATTTCATCTTTCAAAACAAAATTTCAGAAAGAAGAAAAGAAAAAAATATCCATAAAATCATCCGAATTTCCCGCACATTTCAGTATTATCTTTAGCAAATTGAAACAGAAAAATTCCACCCTAAAAAACATTTTTCATGGGAGGCATTACTCTGAAATTTTATCACCACCATGTCGGGTTTACTCAGCTCATCTCCCAAACCCAATAATGGTTCTCTAAATCCACCGATCAAGCCCATACCTGGTTTTGTTGATCTTCCTAAACCCATCGGTGGTTTTCTCTTGTTACTCATATTTCTTCATTCCCTCTTATAATAATTAATAAAAATTTGATTTTTTTTTTAATAATTTTGATATTTGTTAATGGCTTCTGTGTTTTTGTATCACGTGGTGGGAGATCTGACTGTTGGTAAACCAGAATTGGTTGATTTTACAGAGAATGAAAGTGTTGAATCAGCAATTACAGCAATTAGTAAGTGTACTGAAGGTGGGATACCTGTTTGGAAGAAGAGAACACAAATAGTGGGTATTACTGAGAATTCCGAGATGAGACAACAAAGATTTGTGGGTATTATCAATTCTCTTGATATTGTCGCTTTTTTGGCTAGAGAAGATTGTTTGAAAGATCAAGACAAGGCTATGAAAACTCCTGTTTCTGATTTTATTATACCTAATAAATCATTATTGAAGGAGGTTGATCCCGGTACAAGGTGAGAATTTTATTTTTATTATTATTAGATTCATATGAAACTCTTTATGATCTGATTTATTTATTTAGATGAATAAACATGAGAAAAATCAAAAATTAGGACCCGAAGCTACTATATCACCGAATCAAATCTCATCTTATTAGATCAACTAGGTAGATGACCGAGCTCAACCACACAGGGGAAATTTAGAGCAAACTTACGGGCGCCACCGATTTCTAAGAATGATTTTGTTTTAATCTGATTGATGGGTTTCTCTTGTAATCCTCATCTTGAGAGTTGAATTGGGTGGGGTTTTCATGCTTTCGCATTTCTCTCGTTTAGATTTTATTTGGTAGAATTTGAGATTTGTGGATGAATTTGGTTCAGTTATCATGTGTGTTCATTCTTTACGCATGTCAGGGTTACAGAATGCAAATTTAAGTTTGTTTACTCAAAATTATAGAGATTTTGGTTACCTCTAGGTTTTGACCATTCAACTTCATTCAGAATGTTACTTTTTAATTCAGATTTGTTATTTGTGACGATGTCTATGCTTTGATATTCATGTACAAAGTAAGGTAACAAATGCTATCATCGGCGTAGTTCTAGTTCCGTGTCTAACTCTCCAATCATCTCAAACTCACACACTCCAACTGTCTCTGATTCTCCTTCTTTATCAATCAATTTGAATTCTGATTGTTCTTACTTTTTTGTGGCTTTAAAATGATACTTTTCTCATCAAACTTCATTGACTACTTGTGCACATATTGAGTGGCTTCGAAACTATCAATGATATAGTTTTTATGGTTTTATATGGATTAAGAAAAAGATAGATTTTTTAGAGTTAGGCTGGATACCATGAAGTCCAAACAAACGATTGTTTTGGTGTGAATATGATGTAGATATTCAAATTATGCTGATAAATACAGATTATAAGTGTTGTAGCTACTTGATTTTACCATTTTTAGTTGTCTCTTGTGGGTGTATTTTTATGTCGTACTGGTGTGGGTTATCTCTCGTCACTTCTACAGGAAAACTCTCATTATTGGCCTCCATTATTGAGGTTTAAGTGTGGCGGTTAATATTAAAAGTTGTTTTATATTTGACAGAACCAAGCATGTTTTTTTTTTATATCTTCATTAAAATAAACTTGAGCTGAATGAGGCAATATATTATTTTATAATATTTGAATTATAAAAAGTCCTATCTGTTCTGTTTAGTTTATTCTAGATGGGATCATTTGTGCACTTGTCGTAATTATAATTCATGATTTTTATATTTCTAGGCAATCTTGAAAGAAAGGTAGCATCCCGATCACTCGTGTATAATATCAGTAGGGTGAATTACTAAAATAAGTAAAAACAATGCAATCTCTTCAGGAAACTTGACCAATTAGACACATCCTTATATTTTATTTACCTCTGAATCGTAAAAGCCTTCAGCAATTTTTTTCAATTATAATGTCCAAAACTGATGGCAGCAAAGCTTTATAGTTTACACTTCCTTCTAGTGTTTCCTAATCTTCAGGTCATGTATTTGCTCAACATTAGTGATAAATTCTACATACTTATCTCAAAAAAAGGATTCTACATTCTGTCTAAATTTATTTTTGGAGTTATACTCTGGATTATGGTGTCTTATGCTAATTTATTTACTGTGACTGAACTCTTTGTGAAGATTGATAGATGCATTGGAGATGATGAAGCAAGGAGTTATGCGCCTCCTTGTTCCTAAGAGTGTGGCATGGAGAGGTATGAGCAAGCGCTTCTCGATTATTTACAATGGTAAATGGTTAAAGAATCTCGATCCATCATCCATGGCAAGCATCAATATATTAACAAGCAGTAGCAACCGCTCGTCCACATCTTCTCCCGCCTTTCGTGAGACCAAGTTCTGCTGCTTATCTAGGGAAGATGTAATCCGGTTCCTCATTGGCTGCCTTGGTGCTCTGGCTCCTCTTCCTCTCTCCTCCATCTCGTCCCTCAGAGCGGTGAACTCTAATTTTCACTTTATTGAGGCGTTATTGCCGGCACTAGAAGCAACCCATAAGATTCCCCAAGATCCGACAGCAATAGCTGTTATAGAGTCCACAGATGGGCAAAAAAAGATCATAGGTGAGATTTCAGCTTCCAACTTATGGAAATGTGATTACTTAGCTGCTGCATGGGCCTTGGCCAACTTGTCGGCAGGCCAGTTTGTAATGGGAGTTGAGGACAATATGACTCCAAAATCTTTTCCGGATATGTGTTTGAATAATAATGATGGTGCTGCTGGAGCGAGGTTGAAGAAATTCTCTAGTAGGAGTGTTGGGTTCTTTAGCAGCAACCCAATGAATCCATCTGCTGGAGGGCGGAACATGATGTTGTATAGAGGGCGGAGTGCACCATTGACATGCAAGGTCACAAGCTCGTTGGCTGCTGTGATGGCTCAAATGTTGTCTCATAGGACAGCACATGTCTGGGTGACTGAGGCTGATAGTGAGGATGATCATGATGAGACTTTGGTTGGGGTGATTGGTTATACTGATATCCTTGCCGTGGTGACCAGGCATCCTGGTGCATTCTTTTCTCCAACTTCTTGAGTTTTGAGTAACTGGATCTTATTTGGGGTAGTGGCAGAGAGATTCTTGCTTTTTCCTCCGTGAAAAGTTCAATATATATCTTTTGTATTTGCTTAGTTTGTTTTCTTAATCATGCTGTTGTATTCATATAAGCTGTATTAGTTGGGTTTTGATGTTTGTGGACCTGCCGTTGTGGGTTATTGATTCTTTTCTTTGTGGCAAATAAATGGATTCAAATGTATACAGTGATACTGTTTGTCAGCATAAATATGTTTTTTTTTCTGAATGAAGCGCCCCAAAAAGGGAAAACCTGCCTCGGAAAGAAAGCTGAACTTCTCTATTAAGACAGCCTGTGGAAGTGTTCTCCTCGAGTTAGTACATCTCATCATTAAGCAGCCATACTTAGGTAGGCTTGCTGCTTGCATCCTTTTTGTGAATAGTGTATTCTCTATATTTTAAGGTCACAACTTACAGCTTTAGTTTCGGAATCCAATTAGAAGAATTTAACACAAGAAAGTTAACTAAATCAACCTTATTTCAGGTTTTTCTGATGCCAAACCGGCTATTAACTGTAATCCCACCGTAAATCCTAATGTTCTCCATTTTCACCTAGAACTGAAAAATACCATAAAACAAAATGCTATGGGCTATTAACATTGTAGTATGAGTTCTATTTCTGATTAACAAAGACAAAATAAGTAAGAGCAAACAATTAAAAAAAACAACCGAGAATTTGAGTGTAGCCTCTTTCTTTTCAAATAATACAGCCTGAAGTTCCAGAAGGCACTCATGTATGTTTTCGGTTTATAGGATGGATTAGTGCAAGATACTTTAGGCCGGAATCTCAGGGCGATATATAACGATTTCTTGCTGCTTGAAATACCGCCGGTCTTCTTCATCCACAAGAACAAGATTCACATAGTACTTGACACTGAATTTGTTGTTAGTGTTGCGATATGTTGGCATCAGTTCATATGGGCTAAGAAAGAGTCTAACTGGAATCGATTCTCCTGAAAAGTAGAATAAGCAGACAAGTCAGAAGCTGTTATTTTTGATATTCAAGACATGTCACAGGTACATGATTTAAGAAATTCAAGTCAAATTTCAGCATGGATAGGTGGGCAAAGAGCCCACTCACTGCACCCTAACTATCTGGTTATTTAAACTTCCAACAGGACCTATTTCTAACATTTTTAACACCCAGAACTGGCAAAAAAATAATAAATCAGATCTGACATAAGAGATCAATCTCTTCAAGGTACAATCTGATTGACAAGGACATTACTCTCACATCATACACGAGGCAGAAGAGAACAATCAAAACACCAAACACTACAACGAAATTAAAAGAACCAAAACAAATCAGATAAAATTAACTGGTCAAGAAAATACCTCTGGCTGGAGCACCATCCATCAACTCAAATTTTGCAAGGGTCTCTGTCTCAACATATGTATTAGCTCCTGTTGACTGTCGGCGTCTGATCTCAAGCTCCATATTTTTTATCTTCATTCTCACAAGTAGAAAATATATTTTGCCAATGATAACATCCTTTAGATGATACCTAGACAATTGGCGAAAGAGAAAATTTTCTTACCTTATACTATTTGACTGCATCAGAAATATATCAGTATGGAGGTATATACAAAAACTCAATCATGAGAATGTCTAACTTACTTGCTTTTATTGTACTCAAATTCAATGTGTAGGCAGTCTTCGATTCCAACTTCCATCTGTGCGACACATCAACATAATGCTATAAGATAAATTAAATAACGCTACATGCAACTTTTTGTACAGACTGGTGCAACCTCGGTTTTTCATTTAGCTTCGTGAAGCAGCACTTAATAAGAAAGATCATAACAAAAACTGACCAGCAAAGTCGAGCAATAACTTTTTGTGAAAGAATAGCAATAACCTTTTGGCAAGCTAACGAATTTCTTACCAACCTTCATGCTGTTGTTGATTGATGGGGGTGGCGTAAAGTTGCGTACCTGAGGAAAAGAGTCACAATTGACATGAAAGAAAAGAACAAAATGAAATACTTTATAAGTAATATTAAGTTATATTGAAACACCATTCTTATAATAAACACAAGACCATGCCAAAAGAATAAATGTTGGTGACAAGGTCTTTGCTTTGAGTTAAGAAGTTAAGAACTTCCTGGTAGACAACCCTTACCTACCCCAAGAAACACATGCATGTACGTCCAGTGAAACGAAAAAACCAAATTCACACAAGTTAGTAAGATAAACAGTGTCAAGGCTTCTTGAGTTTATCCCATTTTTCTGACAAGTCCAGATAATTCTAACTCAAAGCAAAGACCTTGTCATCAACATTTCTATATCGGTTAACTAACTGGATGTCAAAATGCATCAGTTTCTATATCTTCGTTGATAAGGAACAAGCTGGGTGTGGTGTGCCATCTTTCTTAGAAATCTTAATGACTCATATGTTCTATCATAATCACGGAACAATCTAATTGAAGCAGATATCATATCAAATTTATTTACAGAGCATGCAGATAAGGTTATTCGTAGTTCAAGATCGGATTGACCATGAATTTTATATAATAAGTGTGTCGAAAATGAAGGGAGATGCTACATAAATGCATTTTCCAACTAAAAACAGTAACTTGAAACACACTGATTGCCAAAATGGCGCATTCAGTGCCTAGGTACAGAAATTAAGTAAATCCGTAAGGTGTAAAATATTGTAAAGAAAAAACGGGATTACCACAAAGTCTTGACACTCAACAATGTTGCTCACATAGCTACGAATGATGGTCAATTTTAGAATGTACCTGCAAAATTGAAACCAAAATTCAAGTCACATTGATTATACCACACAGAGAAATTTGTATCATGAGTGCAGAAGAAACACAATATTGACATTGATTGGAAGCTTCAGAATTTATGTGGTCAATGTAGATACTCAGAATGTGAATGTGAACTAATTTTTAGGAGTGCCTTACAGCCAGAAGAGGTTAATTGTGTATTCACAATGTAAAGCTCACTAACCAGCACAAGAGCATTGAAAAGGATTTGATAAGTAGAAGCAGAACTCACCTAAGCCTTACATTAACCCCGTTGTATGTCTCATATGGCATTTCAACAGTTGAAAACTCGAAGGGGTAAGTTTTTTTTTCATATATGTCACCGGGAACATCCAGTTCACGAACTGCAATGAGTATGATAAAAGTTAGGGGCCCATTCAATACAATCCAATCATCTACTTAAATTAACAAAAAAAAGGGTAAAATGATGGCTAACAAGAGTACAGGTGCAGTCCCTACGACAACATGCTGCTGGACATGAAGAGGAGAAACTCTCTTGTAGGTGGCCAACAAGAACCATGACCTTAAAGTCATCTTTCTTCTTTTATCTTTTTTTATGTTAATAATCTTACCAGGCCCAACCCTTTTCGAATCATATGCGAAAAGCACACTCACCTAAGGAAGTAAAATCGTAGAAGTTTCCTCTATCTAAGTACAGCTCTGCGAAGGAAATGACACTTATAATCAGAAAAGTGTTATATTGATACAAGGAAGATGAAAACACTATAAGATGCTCATGAACAATAACCCAAAAAATCAGAATAGCCCGCTAGAGGAAGGAAAAAACAAGTAAGTGACTGCTCAGTGAAAACAAGTTAAACCAAATACAGCCCAATACATACGTTTATGAGGTGATGTGGCTTCAGCAGATATGTCTTGTAAAGGAAACCTAACATTATGAGAACTTGAATCAAGTACACCAACCTATTTGGCCAAGGAGCTCAATTTTGACACCAGTATGTTCGACTTTCTTCCCTTGAATTGGTTCTAAAACAACCTGTAAGATTGTGATATTATTTGACATTGCTCTCTTAGTTCCACAGTCATAAGTCAATATTATTTACAAAACAACACGTAAACTAACAAATATGCACAAAACAAAAACTACACATGATACCTCTCCAACAATGCTTTCTTGACTTCGGAAGAGAGGAACCATTGCTGTTTGACCATTTTCCTTCTTTAATTGTACCTATTGAATAATTCAAAGATAATAGAAGATTTAGCTGGATTGGAGAGACAATGATGCACCTGAGAAGGAAAGAAATAGTTGTTTTTCTAGGGGATGGATTTGGCTCCCTTCAATTCCATTGTTGAGTTTGTTTTGTTGCAATTGTAATGAACTGCTATGTGTTTGTTGTTCTTTGAGGTTTCCACCTACTTGCTCAACAAAGTTAACGAATGGGGATTGGAGAGAGAATGATGCACTTTTGCTCAAAAGAGGTAAAAAAACGAAAATTAACAATGTTGCTTAAGTAGATACCTGCTTGCGAGTTCCTCCATCAACAAAGTTAATAGAAATGTGACAAGGTGACTCGAAAGCTCCAATAAGGTAATTCTGGTTGGAGTAAAGAGCTTTATACGTTAGTAAATGCCTCTGATTCAGCTTATCAATATTATTAAACCATGAAAAATAGACTGATAATGAGATTCTTATGATTCTTACCATTCTTTCAAACCAGATCCTGATTTAGAGCCTTTGTTCCGCATAAAACACCTGCATTCATAAAACACTTGCATGTTTACGAACTCAAAAAACAAGAGATTCGAAGTTCTTCTTTTGTGATCGGTAAGTAAGCTGTGCTTCAAAATAGAAATCTCTTTGAAAACCCTAAATCAGGTATAATAAAAGAGAAAATTTTAAAAATGCTACGATAACAGATCAAGGCAAAGAGAATACCAACAAGTACGAGATTGGTTCCGAAAACCTTGAATAGGATGATCAGAGCTCAAAACTAAAACCCTAATTCATTAAACACTCTGGGATATGGAGGGAGACTGATGAGAAGCGGATGATTATTGAATTTTATCTCGTTTTGGGAATGAGAAATAAACCAGAGACAGAGAGAGAGAAATGATGAGTGGCATTTGCTGTAAAAAGGAAACATAATTTTATTTTCTTTGTAGAAACAAACTCGAAGAGTTCGTACCGAAAAGTTAGTAAAGCTAACGGTGAGTAAATCCAAGCTGCTTCACCAGTCGGCTTGAATTAAGAAAGAGATAATAGCATGGTCGGTTCAAGGAATTTGGAGGTTAAATAATCCAATTCCAAGAAAGTGCGCCAAATAATTTAAACTGGACGGGATAAATTAATTCTATGTAATTAAGACTTCTGATTTATAGGAATCTAATTCCCTGTAAAATAATAGATTTTCATTGAACTAGTCCAATAATGTAACGGAATTGGATTCCAAGGTAAAAACAAAAGTAATTGAATTACCTTAATCAAATGCTACTTTTTTTTAGATTGGAATTCAATTTCAAGAATTGGATTATCCCATAATTGATTTCTTAGGATTTCAATTTTTCCAACCGAACGGGATGTAAGTGTTTTGGTTTTGGTTTTGGTTTGTTATTTATTTTCTTTTCGATAATAAATCTTTTACAAAGTACAAGAGTTTAAAATAAATTCTGATCCAGTTGATCCGGATGGAATTGAGACTTTATCCTATCAAATTTAAAAGATCATAAATAAAACTAGGGGATAGCTAGTAGTCTGACTGAGTGGGCATTAGTATTGGTTTTGCGAGCCAATGTAGAACCAACTTAATTAGCATTCTTACTACAATAAATTAAGACAATATTTTGATTTAATCCTCTAAGGATTTGAACATTTTTATTTATAAGATCTAAAATTGGTAACACGTTCCAGTCCAGGTTGGTCTATTCTCCTTCCAAAGCTTTGAAAATTCTGCCACATGTACCCTCAACTTGCATATTAGTATGTTGGAGTGACATTGTCCATTCTAGAGAATCTAGGATTTCTTGTACCTCCATCTCTTCCAAACTTCAAGCCTTTTTGTTCAAGATTTTCACTTCCCTGCACCATCCAGTACAACACCTAAGAATTAGAGTAACTATGCCAATATTAGTATTATTGTCACAGGCAGTTGCCAACTTATTTTCATAAATCCCGGAGGAGGATGTTGCCAAATTGGCTTTAGTCTTTGATTATTCTTGTTTTGTTCTCCTTGTAGTTGACAGTTCTTTGTTTATCTTCCTGTTAAGCTTCTATTCATTTTCTGCAGTTGATTACGTATACCTTAGATTTGATGTTACGTTTCTAAACACCTTATCACATATGGTTTCCAAGATGTACCATATTATTGTAGCACACCGAGCATCCTACTTAACTTAATTAGTTTCCCAACCTTTAAGACTAATATGCCAATCCAGTATCCATTGTTTGACTGAAATAAGGTAGGTAACAGGGGGGAAGGACTATGGTGTGAGGCAAACCAAACACTCTTAACGAAGGGGCATGAAAAAAATACATACTCAAGAGTTTCATCATGTTGAGAACAAAGAGGACACAAATTTGGGATACCAGTGTATCTAGAAAGTCTAATAAATGTTGGAACCATGTCTTGCATGCATTTATAGATAAAAAGTTGGATTTTAGTTGTTATTTTCATATTCTGTCCAATTGGGAGGTAGTAGAGTGGTTTGGAATCTCCTGAATGGATTTATAAAGAGATTGGGTTGAGGACATACCGTTGATTGTTGGGATCCATATGGGCTATCAGTTCCATTTATATTGATATGAAAAAGAGTAATAACATGCACAGTATTAGCATCAAAGATAGTATAAAGTAAATTTGTGTTCCAAGATCCTTGAGAAATTAAGTTTTTAACCAAGGTGCCTTTAAAGGTGGAACTTGTTAACATTTTCGGGTTTGGTTTAAAGTTGGGATCTATCTTTCCTCCTCATAGCCCTATTTACCATATGCAATAAGGCCTAATATGTTCTAGTTCTTTCTGAAGACAACTCAAGATCCAAGATCCCTTTCTGGAGATTCCAAGATCTAGAGGATGTTTGTTATTTGGGAAGTACTTAGACTTTAAGACTAAAGCCCATGGTTCTTCGGGGTTCGTTAGTAAGTTCCAAGAAAATCTGCCTAAATGTGCTAGATTGTATGTAGTTATATATCTTGCTTAAGCTAGTCTAAGTTTTGAGGTATAATCATTTGGTGCCTTCCTTTTCCCCCCACCAAAATACTCTCTGAATGGAAGTAAGTTGGGCAATTATGATTTTAGGAATTACATAGCAGCCCATCAAATGGGCATTGATTCCGGGGTGGATTTCACTGCTACTGTCCTTGCAGCATGTGAGGGTAATCTACATGACCAGTTTTTTAGTCTACTTTTGAATTTACCTACCATGGAATCAAAATATTTTATTTTATATTGGCCAACAAAAAGAGGAGTGCCCAGATAATTGTCAGAAATTTAAATTTTCCTGACCTTAGGAATCTTCATGATTATTTTTCCAAACTTGTTTGGAACATCCTTATTGAAATATATCCCAGACTTTTGGAAGTTGATCATCCTCCCTGTGGCAGAACTAGAGGTGTTTATGACCTCTAAGAGGTTTCTCGCATTAAAAAGAGAGCCTTTAGAGTATATCAAAAAATCGTCGGCAAAGAGCAAGTAAGTGATGGAAATATATTGTTTTTTGCTACCTTAATGCATTGATATGACCGGTGTCATATCCGTCAAAATTATTCCACGTTCTCACTTTTCAAAATATAGGTTAATTACAATGGTAAGAACAAGTTCGTTCCACGAGAGGTATTGGTTATTATTTGAATTTAATGAATTGTGTAAAAGGGGGGTATGAATGGTTGAAAGCAATATAAACTAAATTGAAAGCGAATAAATAGTAAAGTAATCAATGAGATGAGAATATTGGTTAAAGATTCGTCTTATTCACAAACATGTTCTTATATCAATACTTATAAAAATTTAATATCTCATTATCAAAATTCATAGAAAATTTGATCGTGATATTATTCCATTAATTTTCTAGAGTCATCTTATTCCCATAACGATGAGAATATGAATTCTACCTAGAGAATAACCCAACGCATCACGCAATTAGGGTTAAACCTCTAAGATCTTTAAGATTGGTGAAATAGTCTAATCAATGCAATTGACATACCCGAGTAGACAATTTAAGGTCGCAATTACAAGAAAATATCACTACAATCCGTAATCATACTATGCTACTTGTAATTAAGATTTGTTAATGTTTTAGTATTAACAACTCTAATCATATTATCACTAAACACTCAGCTTATTCAAATGACCAGGATGGTATCACTACTTATAGCTCATTGCTTAGAGCTCATCGCTCACATACTATTCAGAGTTCAATGCTCTAGTCATGGTAATACAGTCTATCTTTATATTGACTTAGTAATTATCTAAATCATTACTAGATATATTATTTTACTAAGACTTGACACTAATCAATCTACTTAATTAAACATAAAATTGAGCATTTAGTCTCAACAAGTTACTACCATAACTTAAACCAAAATAGTAACAGCTCATGACTCCCAACAAGTTACTACCATGACTTAAACCAAAATAGTAACATCCCATGACTCCGCTATTTTATACGAGACATAAAATACATCACATGGGGGGATTCTCATTGGGATATTGGTCTAGTGGTTTACAACAATATGCGGTGTGGAAACACATCCATGATGAGAAGGTAATGAGTAGTCGGATGGTTGAGAGCAGTTGAAAGGATGAAGGAGTAGTGGTCATATAATTTTCCTAACATAATGGACATGATTTCACCACAATCTCCACGATCGTCACTTCTCCATCTCCTCACAACTTCCACAACTTATGAGAAATCAGTGTGTTCATAAGAAGACTATAAATAAATGGATTCATTTATTCAGAAGAAGCTCCCAGAGATAATCATATTTACAGTCATAAGTCTAACCTTTACCATAGTTCAACAACTTCACACTGCAAATTTCATCACATAATGATTTCTCAACCTTTTCTGTTTCACTCCCCTAAAATCAACCCATAGTCTCCAGCTTTGTGACCGAAGCAATACGTGAACGACCATTTCTTGGTTTAGGCTCGTCTTGTACGACTTTGATTTCTTGAACCTAAAGAAAGTTCTTTTTACAGTACATTTATTTTTCACCCTAAAACAACAAGCATTCAATCATACGTGGCGGTATTCATTTTAAACTATGAACGATAATTACGAGATAAAATTAATTCATTAACCAAGAAACATGTATTGCAAAATCGACTATATCCTTAACTAATAAAAGAAAATTAGCTACTTATGTTTTGGGGTTTACAAAATAAAGTTCAAGAAGAAATTAAATTAAGAAAATCCTAGACACGCGAAGACGAGAGCAAGCTACTTGAAATTGCAGCGACAACGAGCTTCCCACTTCTTTGGGGACTTTCTCCAAACACCTTGTGTGTCTCCTTTTAGTTATAGAGAGGTATATTTTCCTTCGATTTCTAGAATTTAAATACAACTCCTTCCCAACGAATTCCAATTAGGAAACACTATTAAGTTTTCTTATCACATACAAATTCTAAAAATAAGTCAATCCCTAGCCATTCATCACAAAAACAATCCAACAACAACTACTTGAGTTGTTTTCTCGGCCAGAAAATAAGTCCAAAACCCTACAAAATTATGTCTAAAACCAAATTTGATTTAAACCCAAACCTTATATCCCGATTGGCATCAAATTCCTTTTTCAGTTCCTACCATTCAACATTAATTTCACGACGCATCAGGACAACATAAAAACACCTATTTTTAGCTCTTATTTTGGCCATAATTTCATACCAAATCTACTCATTCTTTCACCTGATTTGTACTGATACTTCCTTGTTCGTTTCAACAACATCTAACCTAGCCATTGCACCACAAATAACTAACATACAATATTTCCTCCATTAATCACCATCGACTACACTAGCAGACTTTAACTTATTCCTTGTCTTCTTGTTTTTAAAACCTTATCCAAATCTTCTTACAACTCACTTGAAACTCAAATCAAATTGAACCTATCAATCTTAATCATACCAGACTCATAAATGCCCTTTTAATCTCCTTTGTTCACAACATGGCAGCAACATCTTCTTCAACCAGTTTTCACATATTTTTCTTGATTCAAATCTTAACCGAAACTATCACAAGTCGAGTCATCAGTTCCTAGGAAAATAGATCCATTATGTTGTGTTATTCCTAACTACAGAATCACGTCTTTACTCTTTGGAAACGAAAAGAATCCTTGGCACTGACGAAAAGAATTTTGGCAGACTACCTGGTCGTGACCTGAAGCTACTGGTTTCAATTAAAGAAACTGGATGTGTAACAACAACTCGACCTAGTTTTACATACGAAGAAGAAAATAGGCGCCCGAGTGAGTATTTAGCTAAGGTTAATGTGGGTTCCCTAAACAGAATGACGTGGTGCTGAAATAATTTTCTATTTAAGTTCAATGGTTGACTCAAGCAATTCTATAAAGACAGAAGTAACTGTCTCTAGTAATTTTTTCTTTCAACACAATTTAGACTTGCGTTCTTGCTAGCTTTGAGTCCCTCAACATCCAATGCTTCCAAGCAATGGATTGAGCCTTTATTTCTCTTCTTTCACTTCATATGACACCAAAATACCTATAAAGTATAAACAAGCGTAATATACACCAATACAAGAGAAGTGACTAAGAAAATACATAAGAAAATAATATTCAAATTATGTGTTTCAAGCTCTTATCATGATCTTGTTGGAAGATTCATCTTCCTTGAGAAGTCTAGACAGACCATCCATACAGATGAGAAAAATATAAGGGGATATGGGATCTCCTTTCCTAAGCCCCCCTAGAAGGGGAGAAGAAATCCCCTGGGGCCGCATTACAAAGAACTGCGATTGAGGGGGTACTAATGCATTGGGTTATTAGTTCACACCAGGTACTACAAAAGCTCAGTTTTTCCATAACTTGGATCAGGTACGACCAATTTACTTTGTCAAAGGCCTTTCTCATATCTAATTTCAGTCCTAAGGTTCCTGTTTTATTCTTCTTCTTTTTTTCATAGAGTGAATGACTTATTGAGCAAGTATTATATCGTCAGTAATTTTCCTAGATGGCATGAAGGCTGATTGAGTTGGGGCAATGATTCGATAAGATTGGTTTAAGTTTATTGGCAAGGATCTTAGAGATGATTTTATAAGTTAAATTACAAAGGCTAATAATTCTTAACTCAGTTGGGTTTTGAGGATTATCTACTTTAGGGATTAGAGATGAGAATATTACATTCATTTGTTTTAGCAGGTGTTTTGTCCTAAAGAAGTGCTAACCCACAGCTATTATGTCACTGTTAATCAAAGGCCACTGACTTTGCAAAGATCTTAGATTGAAACCATATGGGCCTGGAAATTTGCTAAGGGTCATGTTTTTCACTGAATATTTTCTTACTTATATGCATGGATGTAATACACTACATTAACGATATGAAGATATTAAGAAATGAATGGTATATCATTGAAGAGTATATAAATAGTGGTGGAAGCAGGCGGAAAGGGGAGTTCATCTTTCTAGTTTATAAAAGCAGTAGTTTAGTTTAGGTTTCTTCTTTTTATTTTTTATTTTTTATTTTTTATTTTATTCTTAGTTCTAGTTGTAATGGATAGCTAATACTCTCTAATGGGGATGAGGAAAAAACCATTTTTATTGTGTAAATAATTCATATAATTTCTTTAATAAAGTATTATTTTGGGTTTAATTGATTTATTAATTTTTCTTCTAAAAAGCTTTGTTCTTTATTGGTTTTGAATAATCTTCAATTATTGATATTTTATAAGTGAATAAAGTTGTATCTTTTTGGATAACAACGAAAACAAAGGACATATTTTCCGAGACGTACATGTTGGTCATAAATCGTCTTGAGTTATAGTACTAATATTTTCTATATATTATAGAAATATTTTACATAATTAATTTGGTTGAATCCAAAACCCTAGTTGTTTTTTATTCTCTTTTTTATTCGTTAATTTAAATTTTAATGTTAATATTTTATTATTTTATCTATTTAATATTTAATTTAATTGTAAATTGAAAGTGACAATTATTTAGTCTCTGTGGACGACTGTGCTTGTGTACGGTCCAATCGACAGCCGTGCTTTTGCGGTATCACAATTAAAATTCATATCAGGATTCTCATTGGGGTATTAGTCTGGCGGTTTATAGCAACGTGTGGTATGGTGATGTGAGAGCACGACTGTCGATGAGACAGTATGCAAGAACAGTTCATTCCACAGGGATTTCAGAGTTGCAGTTTTTAGTTTTTAATTGATTGATGTGCTAAACCAAAGAAAATATTTTCGGATAAAATTTATGAATTTAAATAAATAAAAAGATAAAATAACTAAATAAATTAATTAACCAAGAAGATAAAAGTCTAAGGTTTCGGGTTCCATAACTTCTGATGTTTGTAAAGTTAACAATTTATTTTTTCAAACAATTACTCTTAGAATACCCAAAACTATATTGAACTCAATCTCATGTTTTGGAAGATAAAACGCTTTAAATATAATATTAAAACTTTCATTGTTATGCAAAAATTTATTTTCCCTTCGCTTATAAAAGATCAACAACCTAAGACTATTCCGAACAATTATAATAAAGCTTTATAATAATATAAAATTATTAATCAAATAATAGCACAAATAGTAAAGTAATTTTTGTCTAAGAAATTAAATGATAAAAAGTACATTTCAAAAATAGCTTCCTCATATACCCTAGATAAGAAGATTAGCTACTCATAGAGATAAGAATAAGAGAAAATTGATTAAACCAATTAAATTAGCTACTCACAATTTTTCTTTATTTCTTTATCAATTTAACTACACACTCCAAGAGTAGTACAAAGAAGAACTGACCAGTTTCGTCGCTGAAGGATAAAAAAAAGTATCGAATTGATTAATGGATCAACAACGCCTTGCATTAACTTTAAACCCCTGAACTGTCGCTGGTACTGTTCATAATTACAAAATATATAACCACGGTTTATGCGACAGTTTGAGCGACTGCTTGTTTGTGTAGTTGTTCTTCCTCTTTCACGACCTGGTTGCAGCAAAGAAGTTTCTGAATTTTTTCTTTTGCGATTTCTGGCAGAGCCAGCCTTCCAATCTCTTCCATGACTCTTCTATTTATATTAGAGCCATAACCCACTCCAAAATCCCTTGAATATCTTGTCGAATCTTCTCATTTAAAGATAAATACTCTCGGCAATATTTCTTCTCTCGATAGTTGATTTTCGACCCTACTCGTTCTCGCTGGTTCCTTGTTTTGTTCTAACACGATTTCGATTAATATGGCAAAAAACTTCAGTTAAATAGGAAAGTAAATCATGTGTCACGTGGAATAATATTTTTCCCTGATTTTCATTCCAAGAATATTTGATATGATTATGTAGTGATTTTATTGTCTTCAAACCGTGTGTACACGTCTCTATTAACAAGGGAAGAGTATATGTTGTCTTAATTATTGAAGATAACCCAAAAATCAAGTGACCAAATCTTCACAGGTAAGAAGAATAATTTTCCCACCAAAATCTACTTTGATATTCAGAGTGGGTGCCCGTATCCAATGTAGGGGTGCTTTTATCCAACTACTTGGGTGCCTTTCTAACTTTATATGGGTGCCTTTAACATTTTTTAATCCAATTTTTCTTCAGTTATTTATTCTTCGAAAATACCTACAAACATAGTAAGTATATAATATAAGTACACAATTGAATTCTAAAAACATATAAATTGGGAACAAATTAGATACAAAATATGTGTCTATCATGTGGTAACACATCCAAGACGAGAATGTAATAAGTAGTGGGATAGCTAAGAGCAGTTGAGAGGATAAGGGAGTAGTGGTCATACAGTCTTCCTGACAGAGAAGACATGATTCCACCAGAATCTCCACGATCATCACTTCTCCATCTCTTCACAACTTGCATGACTTAGGAGAAATCAGTATGTTCATTACAAGAATATAAATAGATGGCTTAATCTATTAGAAAGGCAAGAGATCTATTCCAGAGATAATCAGATTTATGGTCATAAATCCAGTCTTCACTATAGTTCAACAACTACATACTACCATTTTCATCACACAATGATTTCTCAACCTTTTCTGCTTCCCTCCCCTAATACCAACCCATCATCCCCAACTTTATGACCGAAGCAAGACGATTTTGATCTCTCAAACCTACAGAAAGTACTATTCTCAGTACATTATTTTCACCCTAAAACAACAAGGTATATGCAATATCATAGGGAACAACCAGTTGATCTGTGTATGAGTTGGATACTTCAATTTGTCCTCTTAAGTTGAGTGGGTTTGATTGAACGGTCAACATGTTTCTTAGTTTCTTAAATCTTATTGTAATGAGACCCTTCGTGAAAATATTTGCAGTTTGATCATGAATTGAAATGAAGCGAAATTGAGTTGGTGGGAAAAAGCACGTTCATAGATAAAGTGGTAGTCTATCTCGTTATGCTTTGTTCATGAGTGATATACTGGATTGGATGTAAGGTATGTGTTCCAATATCATCGCACCACTGCCTTGGAGTAGAGTTAAGTGTGATGCCTAATTCTTGAAGCAGTGATTGAATCCAAATTATTTTAGTTGAAGGATTGCATGGCCACAATATGCATTTTTGGTGCTGGATCGAGACACCATTTGTTATTTTCAGGCATACCAAGAGATGATATTGGGTCCAAGAAAAATGCAGTAACCATTAGTGAAACGCCGATCATCTAAGCATCACGCCCAATAGCATCATTGAAAGCATCCAAGGATAAGACATTGAGTGACAATAAAATGGATTTTAAAATGGTAATGTTGAAATCAGTGGTGTACTTCAAATATCAGAGAGTGTGTTTAACAACAAGACAATTTTCGTCTGATGATGAATACATATATTGACATACTTTAATCACTGCATATGCAATATCAGGGCGAGTAAATGTGAGATATTACAAGGCACTCACGACACTTCGATATAGTATATGATCTGAAAATTTAAAAACCATATGTTGATATAGCTTGTTACCACTTAGCACCATCCATTTTGGTATGAGCCAGTAGATCAGTAATATAATTTTTTTGATAAAGAAAACAACCATTAGAGTGACAAGCAACTTCAATACCAAGGAAGTACGACAAAGCTCCCAAATATTTAATAACAAAATTTTCTTGTAGTTGCATTTTAATGACTTAATTAGGTAGATATCTGAACCTACAACTATTATATTGTCAGCATAAACAAAAATAAAAAGAACAAAGTTATTTTGCCTGTTTAATGAAGAATGACGTGTCACAGCTTTAAAACAGCGAAATCCAATTTGCAAAAGGTAAGATATTAGGCGATTGTACCATGCACACGGTGCTTGTTTGAGACTGTACAACGATTGAATCTTGCACACATGAGTCGGATATTGAGAATCTGTATATCCAGACGGTTGTTCTATGTAAACTTCTTGATCCAAAAAACATGAAGAAACATATTTTTGATATCAAGCTGATGAAGTGGCCACCCATGAGTGACAACAAGAGTGGGAATAATACGCATTATGTAAGACTTAATAACCAGACTTGAAGTTTTTTGGTAGTCTATGTTGTTAATGGAAAACTTTTGCTATAAGTTGAGATTTGTAGCATTCGACTGACCTATCGACCTTCCATTTAATATTAAAGACCCACTTACAACCTAGAACATTCATAGAAGGTGTGTGACAAACGAGGGTTAACGTTTAATTTTATAAGAAAATTATATTGGGAATCCATAACATGTCTCCAATGAATATCTATTTTGGCATGGGAGTAACATGTTGAATCATCTATGGGAAGGATATGATTAGTGGCATTGAGCAATTTAGTCTTGTGAATTCCATTTTTAGCTTGTGTCACCATAGGATGACTTGGAATGGAAACAGGTCGGGGTTGTTGTTGAGGTGATATTGGAATGGGTTTAAATAAGATGGTGATGATGGAAGCGAGTGAGTATTGGGTAACAAATTTTCTGGGATATCATTTTGTGGAAGTGAATGTTCTGTTGTGTGCTACTAGAAGACAAAACTGGAGTGATGATAGGTTCTGGGTTGGCTACAACAGGTTGGTTTGTTGTAGGTTGTAGTATTGGGATTGCTGATAATGTGTTAGATGAGAAAATGGGTAAACGTAAGATATTACTACTATGATATATGTGAGCGGATGTTTCATTGTAAGTGAAAACGAAATACGTCTTCTTTAAACTTAACATGTCGTGAAACATACAACCTACTTGTTCCATGATGTAAACAATATCAACCTTTTTGCTTTGAGATATAACCCAAGAAGATACATGGTAAATAGCGATTATCTAATTTATTACGCCGATAATCACGCAAATTTGAATAACAAAAGCATTCTGATGTGCATAAAATATTATACTCATGATCCTTCCTAAAAATTAGAGAGAACGGGTAAGGATTCTTATCAATAGAAAACGAAATATTATTAATTAGGTATAGGGCAGTAGAAAGTCGGTAACCCAATAGTCAAGCGGCATTGAAGCGCTATACATTAGAGCAAGACCAGTTTCAACAATGTTTCTATTTCGTCTTTTATCAAGCCTATTTTGTTGAGGTATATGAGGGTATGTGAAACGCTTCAAAACTTCTTCGGAAGTGAGAAAGCTCTTGAGTTTTAGAAACTCACCGCCGTTATCGTATTGAAAAATCTTTATACGACGATTTAATTGATTTTTAACTTGTTTCCTAAAGTTCACAAAAACTGTAAGGCATCAGATTTTTTGGAATAAAGGATAAAACCAAATATATCTAGACCAAACATTAATAAATATTATGTAATAACGATAATCATAAGTTGAGAGTACTGGAGAGGGTCCCCAAATATTTGAAAACATTAAATTTAAAGATCCTTTATACTTAATAGAAATTGAAGAGAATGGTAAATTATGAGTTTTTTTCATATTGCAAGTGTGGAAAAACATCAATTTAGAATCACTAACAGGAAGCAGTTACTTAATAACTACAGTTTTAAAAATGTGTAACATTGGGTTCCTGAGACGTTTGTACCATATGTCTAATGAAGTTCTTTCCCCTACTAAAGAAGCGTGTGGAAATAATAAGTGATTCGAATCAAAATAGTAAAGTCCTCTGTAATTCAATCCTCGAAGAACTATTATTCCCGTGTCCTGATCCTTCACAAAAAAATAATTAGGATGAAATTCGAAGCATACATTATTATCATGAGAAAATTGGGATACTAGTAAAAGATTATTAGAGATGTTAGGAACAAGTAATATGTTTGTAATTAAATATTAACAAGATGGGGTAGAGAATGTACCAGTTCTAACACGTTATATGGGAAGAGATGATGCATTACCAATGGGAACTCCATCAGACCCGGCATAATCATGACGAATATGTAGAGGTTGTAGTTCGTTGGTAACATGGTTGGTTGCACTGGTGTAGGGAAGGAAAGCATGAGTTGTTGGGTTAAAAGGGGAAGCAACATAATTCGTATGCGGGGTGTTATTTCTAGAGGCATTGTTATTGTGTGGTGGAGGACGAGGTTAATAGCGAAGGCGACAAGTCTTGTTTGTATGTTTGAGTGATTCAAATTTGACACGGGTCGAAGTAAGATGGAGGGGATGGCCGTCGAAGATGTTGAATGATGAAGACCTCGATTTGATGGAGTAGTTGTTGTAACAGATTGAGGACGACCGTTTCTGGACCAAGTGTTATTATTGTGGCTGTATCACTGAACATTGCGATTTTGTGGAACATTAATATGTTCAGCAGGATGATAAGCGCATAATTTATATATATTTACCGTTTAATTTATATTTACTAGTGCTTAAATTTATACTAATAATATATTTTTGTTGTTTTATTAGGTGGTATGTGTAAAACTCGAAATTACGAATAAACACAGTTAAATGGGCATGGTATGAGCTTTTATAGTCGTGCACTTGTCCAATATGGTCTCGGACCTACGTTGTTAATGTTAGAGTGCCAACAAAGATCAAATAAAATAAGGAAGAGTGAAAGATGGACGGTGAGTGGCTGGTGGGACCGAATTCTTTTGAAGCTGTTGATAACAAGTCAACCACGTGAGTGAGAAGAAGGACCTAGTATCTAGACCTAGGTGGAGTACAAAGAAAAAGAAAAAGAAAAGAAAAGAAAGAGAAGCACGTGAAGAGAAGGTTGAGTTTCTGTTGGCTAAAAGAAGAAGAGCCTAGGAAAGGAGCTAGGATAGTGATGGCTTAGAGGGAGGCATGTACGGGAGATACCTAGGAAGCGTGAGAGTAGGTGGTAAAGGTTGTTGGAGGAAGTTGTGAAAGAGACAAGAGGCTGACGCAAAAGGACAGGTTCTGATTGTGTACAAGAGAAGAGTGATTTCTTCTGATTTGCTCTTCTGGGTTCGAAGGAAAAGAAAGGACAACGCTCGTATTTGGGTTTAATTATTTTTCTCTATTCTTGTTAATTGTTTTTAATGGATTTTAAGAAATCCATCTCCATGTCTCACTAATTTTGTAGCTAGGGTTTAATGTTGAAACCACTTAAAAGTTTAGATCAATTAAATTGAATTATTTGATACAGACTATTATGATTTGAATATATTAAATCCATGATTTTGATTTATTGATTTAATGAAAAATTAGTTGTTGCTTCAACGGCTCTGTACAATATAGTAACCTATGCGCATAATTAATAGGATAGCAAATATGTTTGTCTACTTATTTGATACTTCATGCTTGGGTTAAATCCTTATATGGGGTATGCTTAGAAGAGCCATATATTATTTGTGAACCTATAATTAGTTTCGTATTATTTTCTCGCTAACGCAATTTGATGGTGTGTGCATGAGACTTAGGGCTTTTGATGCGCCATGCTTAGGGTGTCCCAGTGATATTTGTGACTCTAATACATATAATAGGTGATGTCGATAGAACGAACAATAGATGAATATTCAGGAGCTATGTTTCGCTTCAGTAATTGAATAGAAATAGTGGTGGATACTGAAAACCCTGGTTACTGTTTCTCCCATTTGATTTATTTTATCAGTTTAGTTTATTTTTCTATTATTATTCTTTTGAAAATCCAAATATATTATTCTTGATTAGTTGATTAGTTGATTAGAGATATTGATTGCAGTACTTTCCCGCTCCCTGTGGGTTCGAACCGTACTTGTCGTTGTCTACTAGTTAGACGCCGTACGATTGTGGTTATTTATATAGGGTAATTTAAAATCCTATCACAGGCATAATACAAGTGTTATATGAATTAAGTCTTGCTTCAAAGGAAATGAGATGAGCTTGAAATTCTTTTCAAGTGAAACCCAAATCGCTCGAGAAGAAGTGACGCCAACAAAATTTGCAAGTACTGATGGAGTGAGGGAAGAAATGAGCCAACCCTTTAAAACACGATCTTGACGGATCCATTAAGTGTAGTTGGGGTTTACAGATTTTTCGGGTAAGATATGAAAACTATGGTACCATCAATGTAATCTTCAAGAGCATAACCGTGCAAAAGGGGTATAATATATGTTTTCCACAAGAGATAATTATTGGAGTCTAATTTGATAACAAGTGAAGTATTCATGATCTTAAGTTGAAATTGTGGATGAAGATGATGAATCAGTATTACAGGAGACATATTGAATATTAAAAAAAATAATGGAAAATTAAAGAAATTATAATGAACAAAGATTGAAGGGTGTTGGATCTAAACCCTCTCGATACCATATAATAACTGTGAAGAACGGATTATACTGAATGTATTAATCTTTCTTGAATGTTTTTAGGTATATGAAACTTTATATTTATAGCCTTCTACAGGATTTTATAGATACATGTTTACTAAAATAAATCAATCAATATTGATTGAGAATATTCTACTTAATAACTGTTTGGTTTATACAAAATGTATATGCAATATCCTACGCAACGACTAGTTGATTTGTGTGTGAGAATTCTAAAATTTTAATAAAATGTATCTATCTTATCAGTAGTAGGAAAGCAACCTTGAATACACATCTAAAGAAAATGCGGGATTCTTAGTGGAAGATCGGTTTCCCAAAATCTTTTTCATGGGAAAAGACATCAAGAACCTGGAGAGAACTACAATTGGTTACTCATTTGAATAGCTTCGTGGACATATTTGATAATGAAATTTCCATTGGAGCTAGTAATTCATCTCAAATTTTCACTACAAGTGTAAGGTATTCTTATTGAAAGAATATCTTAGGTGGTATCTCTACCAAAGAGAGAATTTTGAGTGTTAACAATGTAGTTTTTTAAAAGTAGCAATATTGTAAGAAACTTTTCCCTTTTTTCAGAGAAAATTTAAAATTCAACGCGGTTTTCCTGTCGGGGTCAATTTATAAAGCAAATAGTATTACCATCACCTGCTTCCCAGTGATATTTCTTTTTAACAACTGTTTAAGCCTTGACATATACCACCTCATACGCATGATCTTCTACTAGTAAGAGCATCATTCAGAGGATTAACAATAGCTAAATACTTATGCTTGAAAATTTTCACCCATAAAACATTGGGAGATCGTAACATCCATCAATCCAACTTACCCAGTAATTCCATATTGAGAATAGTAGTGCATGTTTGATGTCAAATCCATCTAACATCCTATTCTTAGTAATATTCTTCCAATCCATAAGAAAGATATATTTTTTACTATCCTTTTTATTCCACCAAAATCTCATCCGGATGGAATCCTGTTTTATCTGTGAGTTTCTTTCGGATAGGAAAGACTGTCATATAATGCGTAGTTATTGATCTAATTAAAATTGATTAACATATGACATTTCTACCATCATGCTTAGGAATTTGGTTTTCCAATTATCTACATATCCTGAAATTCTCAATGAGAGATGTGAAAGACTAGAAATTGTTTTTATGCAACTAATGGGAGTCATATGTATTTGTTAGCTACTTAACCTGAAATTCTCAATGAGGGATGAGAAAGACTAAAGGTTGTTTTTCTGCAGCAAATAGGACTCCTAGGCAGGGGCGGAACCAACTTGGTTGCACACCCAGCCCAGCTGGCTCCCAAGCCTAATAATAGCTATTTAGGGTTTTTTTTAGTATAAATTGGTATCACAAGTCCATTTTGCACCTCCAGCATTGGTAGATTTTCTTTCTGCACCCCCTTTCCTACAATCCTGGCTCCGCCCTTGCTCCTAGATATTTATGATTCAGGACAATTCTTTTGATACAAAGGATGTTGGACATCTCATTTTTTGTAGATGTATTAACCTTTGGACAGAAAGGCATACCTGATTTGTCAAAATTGACAGGTTGTGAGAGAAAAGACTAAATTGTTCAGTGATTAATTATAGCTAGCCTTTGTCCACAAGCTTTAGTAAAAATGAGGTAACATTTGCAAAAATAAAATAAAATAGGTGAGACACAAGAGGGCGAATTCAAGACACTTTCATTCCATGAATTTCGTTACCACTCTAGCTTTAACATAGGCTATGTAAAGAGACTCCACATAATGTAAATAAAGGTAAGAGGATAGGGAATCCTGGATATATTGGGGCCTACACGAATTATTTTGGCCCTACCCAATTTTGTGTCCCCTCATATTAGTAGATAAGGGGTGTCTAAATTTCTGTAAAAATACTAAATTACCCTCTATAAAAATCTAATATTACAAACTAAAAGTAAAACCAATTACTAAAACTAATTACTCTAACCTATTTTTCATTTCAAACATCGAACAATTTTGTGTCCCCCCATATATGGGGACATTCCTATCGAACGATTCTGGGTCAAGAAGAAACTGAATAATTCTCAGAATCGTTCGATGTGGACATCCCTATCGAACGATTCAGGACGGAGAAAAAACTGAAATTTCTCATAATCGTTCGATGTGGACATTCCTATCGAACGATTCGGGTCGAGAAAACGCCCAATGTTTCTGTTGGTTTTTTAGCCTACAATGGTTGGATATGAACACCAACATCGAACGATTCTAATTAGAGAACCAATTTTTCTTGTTGTTTTTTAGATTTGAGATGTTCGATGTGGGCCTATGTATATAACGATTCTATCAAGCCTGGTTTTTGACATTTCCGATAACCCAGAATCGTTCAATGTAGTCTTATATATCGAATGATTCATACATAATATTTCACCGAAAAGCTAACCGTTGGGACTTCCTTTATATAAGAATGACCTCTATCCCTGACCCAACTTTCCCAAACTTACACCTTATACTCACTCCCACTTCATCCACTATTCAAATAGAGTCGGGGAAATGGATTGGGAACCAGATGAAGATTTGGAGCTTGTCAAGTCGTTCATCGTATTCCGTGAACGTCCGTAAAAAATTTATTTGATATTTTGGAAGAGAGTCAGGGAATTCTTCTATGACCGCACCGGGAATCCTAAACATCGTAAATGGAGAGACCTACTGCTTAGATTCTTCCATATGAAAATAAAAATACGCGAGTTCCGTAAACTTAGAAGAATGGTTCACGAGCATCATCCTCAAGCTTCTAATAGCAAGAAAGTGAGTAGTTCAGCATGTTTATCCCTCTCTCATCGTTTGATGTTCGTATACTAACCTGTAATCGATTTAATTTCAGGTCAAACGATTCAATAGCCGATGGTAAATTCAAAACAGGGAAAGAATGTTCATGCACGCGAGGGTGTTGATGGTGGATTTTTGACAAGGGAGAAAATTGTAATATCATTTTTTCCCAGCTGCAGAAGCATGAAATAAATATGTATAAATTTCTGACGCGGAATCAAAATTATGGGTACGTACTTCTGTCTTACACTCCGCAAGAGAATTTAGAATGCATATTCATCTCATGGCTAAATTAGCCTTGTAGCAATTTTGTATATGTATGCACCTCCAAAATTTTATGGTTTTACCCGGTTAAACCTTCGTTATTTCATGTGCATCCATGCAAACTATCTGTATTAATCAAAATATACACTGATTATACAAAATTATGAACACTCGGAATGGATATTATTCCATTTCTGAATAGAAAACGCTAATTAGATGTATACCATCTAAATGCAGAGTCGCATCGAACATCATTTCAAGTCGCAAACTTCCACGGCTGAATTCCTTGAATATGTTATGAATGCAATGCATAAAAGCCAAGCATAACGCCAATATTAAATCTCATACGACTGAGAAGCCCTAAGAAAGCCATGCTATGGCCACGACATTAGAAAGTTCCAATGCTAGCAGCGTATAGGCAAAGGCCACGACACCAGCAAGTGCTAGCCCTAGCAAGCCCTAACCATGCTTTCAACACCAGCTAGCACCCATACGCTAACACTAGCAGCGTTAGCGCCTGTGCTAGCACCCCCTGTTCACCTTTCCCTTGTACGCGTTAAAAGCTTCTGATGCACTATTCCTTGCCTGCTCGTGCCAGTTTCATCCTTTGATGCTAGCGCCATCACCTAGGCCACAACCATGACGCTAGCATGCGCTAGCAACACCTCAATTGTGCCTATAACACTCACATGCGTCCTTGTCGCTACCACAACTTGCATGCTGCAAACATGCTATAAATACGTCATTGACATGCTGTATTAGCATAAGCTTATTGATAGTATTATTTTACGACAAACTCTCAAATTACTTAGATACTTTGAGTCCATGACTCCACTAACTCCTACGATAAATCAAAATATGTTATATTATGGGATTATGCATGGGGTTTTGGTCTGGTGGTTATAGCAATATACGACGTGGCAACAACCCATGATTAGAAAGTTACGAAGTAGTGCTAACGGTTAGAGAAGTTAGGAGATGATGGAGTAACGGTTTCCAGAAACTTCCCATACATAATGGGCGTAACTGCACCATTATCTCCACAATCTCCATCTCTCCACCTCCTCACTACCTCCATTACTTACGAGGAAAAGTGTGTATTCCCAACTACTATAAATAGGCTACTTAGCCTGTTCAGAAAATCGAACAAGCTGATCATTCTCACAAGCTCTATTATTCTTGATAGTTCACATCTTCATACACAATTCAATAACACTGCAATTTCCTCAACTTTCTCTGCTTCCCTCCCCTAAGATCAACCCATCTTCTCTCATTGTGACTGAAGCAAGATGGAATGGCTATTTTCGTGGTTTAGGATTGCCATGTATGATTTTGATTTCGAATCTAAAGAAAGTACTTCTACAATACATTGTTTTTCCTATGAGCAATTTTTAGGTAATAAAAAATTACCGACCGCAGTGGGAGATCAATCTCTCAGTTACATAAGTTAGTTCTTTTACTGGTCAAGATGGTTGTCCTAAGGTAAGATTTAACTACCACCAATTATAACACTCCCCCTGTCAATGTCAATGGTGATTCGTATAACCCATCTCCAACAACCAATGGAACCACCAACCTGAGCTTCACCAATGACACCAATGAAGAAGTCGAAACTCCAATCACCTTGGCTGAGCTAATGCGAAGACAAGAGTCTCAAGCAAGAATTCTAGCAAGGCTTGAAGACGCGGTTGGTATTTTATTCTCTTCCTTTGTCAAGTTAATAGAACAAGTAGGGTGTTGTAGTGCTTTTGAACGAGGCCCAGACTCCACCGAACCAGGGATATATTTCCCGACTAGCGCTTCCCCGCGTCATAATATTGGGAGTTTCACCACTACTGAAAAACCGGTAAATCAGGAAGCCACATTCCTAATTGAGAACTTGTGTGAGCTTTTCCATTTTTCCAAGGATCAATGTGTCGATACCTATGCTGCTCTCAACCGCATAGTCGTGAACATGCGCTTGACACCATCTCCAATGCAGACGAAAATAGCCACGTCAGACAACCTAGTTATAAACAACGTCACCTTCACCAAAAATGACATGATAGCTAAAGAAGGTCACAATCGAGCATTGTATGTCCTGCTCATGTCAAGGAGTTCGAATTCAAGAGGTCCCTTATCAACACAGGAGAGGATTCCAATGTCATTACGCTTGGGATACTCAAGGATACCCAAATCCCGCAAAACAAGATCATACAACATCCTATAGTGATGAAGGATTTTGAAGGTAATCGCACTAACTCCTATGGTCATGTTTACTTAAACTTACAAGTTGGTCCCATCGTGTCCAAGGTGAAATTCCACGTCAAGGTTAAGTAAGACATCTTTATATTATTTTCAGTCTGCTAGACTCATCGTCTAGTTAAGCAAGACAAGTCTTTAATCAAGAGGCCCATTAAACGGGTCTCAATTGACTTAACATTAACATTGTTTAATAACTACAACATTATATGAGAATGTACAAAAGGGGGGATATTCATTAGGGTATTGGTCTAGCGGTCTACGACATGTGGTGAAGTAGTACGCCCATTAATGAGAAGTTCTGTTAAGATCGATAGCAGTTGAGTAGAGGAGTGGGAGGTTGAATAACTGACTATTCAACCTTAATCGGAGTGGAGAGCATTTGTCAACATATTCTCCACCTTCTCCACTTTTCCACTACTCAACCATTGATATTTTATTCTATAAAAGAGGTTGAGTGGTTACAATAGCTATGATATAAATATATGTTCAATCGAATGAACAAAGGACGATATACAAGTTTGAGACAAGTTTTTGGAACACAAGCTTTTACACGGCGGCAAGTTCAAAATTAAACAAGTCTAAAAAGCAGAGCAATTCAAGTTAATTAATCTTGATCATCCATCTTCTCAGAAGACTTGTTCATAGTTATTCACAACAACTACATCCAACAAAGACTGATACTCTGACCTCATCCTTCTCTCGCTTCCCTCCCTAAGACCAATATTTCTCCTTCTCATTTGTGATTGAAGCAAGACTGGAACGGTCATTGCTTGGTTTATGCCAGGATTGTATAAATTGATCTCTCAAATCTAAAAAAAAAGTGCTTCAACAACACAAATGTTTTTAGGATTGACGAATTATCACCTTCTCACCCCATTTTTCCCAAAATAGTCTTCTATTCTTTTTTCCCCACAAACAATCCCCAAAAGCAATAAAGGGACAAGTAGTCGCAGACCTGCTTACAGCTTTTCCAGGAGAAGATGATACCACAACACATGAAGATGTACCCAAAAAAAATTCCCAGATATTTCACTTGCCGAAGAAGAAGCCTGGTTATTATACTTCGACGGTTCCACTACCTATAGTAATAACACCGGGGGAGACGGTGTTGTGTTAGTCTGGCCAACTGGTGCAGTTTTATCGCATTTGTTCAAACTGGAATACGAGTGTACCAACAACTCTGCAGAGTATGAAGCCTTCTTATTAGAATTTTCGCTATCCAAGCAGGCTGGAGCTACACGTCTCAAAATAAGGGGAAACTCAAAATTACTAGTGAACCAGATGAATGGGATATATTTTCTCAAGGAAGCAACACTAGCATCGTATAGTTCTGAGGCACAAAAGCTTTTAACTCACTTTTCCAAGGCGACAATCATATATACGGGGGGCACCAACAACCGACTTGATGATTGTTTGGAAACTCTATCCTTAAAACTTAAGTTCGGAGACTCGGAGATGGCCCTCACCGTACAGAGACGTACCATGCCCTCGATATGGATAGACAAGCTTGGTGAAGAAAAAGACAATGACTGGAGGACGCCCATCATCTAAGAGCTCAGTAATTTTCATAGCCAAGAAAAGGTCAGTCTCAAAGATTCAAAGAATTTCTTCCTATTATATGGAGTATTATACCATAGAAACTCAGATGGATCTCTGTTGAGATGCCTGGAAGATGATGAAGCACAAGAGCAACTTAATAGAGTACACCGTGAGATGTGTGGTCAGGCACTAGTGGTAACTCAATATAGACGTCTCCAACGTCTTGGATATTACTGGCCCACCATGGAGGCTGAATCCTGATTGTTGCAGGAGTCTTGCTCTAATTGTCAGATCCCTCCACAACAATTAGAAGTACTGACTATATACCATGATGGGGACTGGCGGGACCCATATATCAAATACTTTCGAGATAATGTTCTATCTAAAGAAAAGCGGGAAGCGACACGCTTGATCCGAAAAGCCAAGAGATTTGTCTTTCACGAAGGAATACTCTACTGGAAGAGCTTTGGTGGAGATTTGTTGTGATATATGGCAGAAGACGATATTCAGAATATACTGAAAGAACACGAAGGGGAACACTAGGGAAAAAGAAAATTTTTTCTCTAAGTCCACGAGAAATATTACTGGCCGACCATGAAGGACGATGCATCTTCATTTGTCCAGAAATGTCACCAATGTCAAATCCACGATAACCTCATCCACACACCTTGCCTTCATGTTCACTAGATAAACATCCCTTGGCCATTCTATAACTGGGGACTGGATCTCATCGGTAAAATCAATCCATCCTCGTCAAAGTAGCATGAGTACATACTCACTGCTATGGAGTACTTCACCAAATGGGTCGAAGCCGTACCTCTCAGAAGCATGACCGGAACAACCATTGCGGCCTTCATCAAAGAACATATTATATGCAGATTCGGGATACCAAAACACATCATAACGGACAATGGTATTCCATTCGCAAAAAATAAGTGCGCCCCAGAGTTACTCCAGGGATATAATATCAAGCAGGTATTCTCCACATCATATTAACCCCAAGGGAATAGGCAAGCTGAAAGTATCAACAAGACCCTCACCAGAATTCTAAGTCATATTGTTTATGACTATCCAAGGACAAGGCACGAATAATTGCCTATGACCTTGTGTACATACATAACATCTCCAAGGAGTTTAACAGGGACCTCACCCTATTCTCTTGTATATGGGGCCGATGCAATTCTACCTGCAGAGATTAAAGTCCCGTCGCAGCAGTAAGTGGAGTCTATTGGGATGAGTCTGAAATACCCAACTGACGAGTAGCAGATTTAGATGTACTTGAATCCAGACGAGCCAAAGAAAAAAATTATTTAGAAACTTATCGACGTAGAATCTCCAGAGCATACGACAAAGCAGTACAACCCCGGGTGTTTCAGGTAGGATATTTGGCACTTGAAACAACTAAGCATATTCAACAAGATATGTCTTCTCTAAAATTTTCTCCAAAATAGGAAGGACCTTATGTAGTCTTCAAGGCTATGCCAAGCGGGTATTACAAGATTATTAACATGAGTTGGGGGGGGGGGGGAGCCATAGTGACGGTCATTAACGGTAAATGGCTCAAGGCATATTATGTCTAAAACACCTTCACATCTTCTTTTCAGTTCAATATAACTTCAGAATATATATGAGCTTTCAAAATTCAAAACCCACTACATTAACCCAAATCATTCGAAACATTCTTTATTCAAACTACACAAAAATAAATATGTTTTACTACCCATTTTATGTCCTAGAACAGATCTCTAAGTAGAGGGAAATTGCGGTTGTACAATTTTTCCAATCTCTCCCCATATCTCTCAGAACGAGCCTGCAAATCTCGGGTCATTTCCTTAATCTTGAACGATTCTTCCTTCAATGACTTCTCCTCTGCCAAAGCTGCTACACGATCCTCTCTGACATTCTCCAAATATTGACCAGCCAGCTTATGTTGAAACGGAGACCCTCACAAGTAGTCAACATCTCGTCCCATTTTTGGATTTTTGAGTCTGTAATATTATACAGAGATGCGTTATCTATCAAGGAAATAACAGGTAAGAGTTCTGCGACGGTTGTTACGATTATGGGGGTATAACTCTTTACCAGCTATGTTGTATCAATGTTCTTGTATTTATCTCATATCTTCGTGTAGAGATCTACATAGCACTTCAGCACGACAAATCCTCCCACTACTTCATGCATCCGAGATAAGGATTTCATCTTCAACTCAAAAGAAAACCCGACGTTGGGGTAATCAAGAACAGGAAGACTCAAGTCGGCATCTGCAAGAAAAGCCATATAATTAAGAGGAGTCTTAGGGTTAGCATCAACGTTTGCTTCACCTTTCACTGGTACGAATTCCCCGCTCTTCATAATTTCAACATGCGCAATCTCTATCTCCTGTTACAACCAAACAAGCATACATATTTTATTTTATTTTAGAAAAAATGGGGGGGGGGGGGGGGGGCGGGAGGTTTCAGATGGGGAGAGAGGTTTGCGTACCATATCTCTGGGACTCCTAGTTTTCACAGTCGTTGCGGTACCTTCTTGACCCGAGAAACCTAAAAATAATACTCCCTCCGTTTCTTAATTTTAGTCCGCTTTGACTTTGTCAAAATATTAAGGAGACCATAATATTTTACTTGACTACCCTTAGTTATTTACCTATTTTATTTTAATAAGAATGTTAGTTTTAAAAACTACCTAAACTTGGTCTGAAGATTGTAAATATGATGTAAAAAAGAAGGATAAAAAATTATATACTCATGAAATATAAACCTAATAAGGAATTTAATTTTAGGAGCCAAATATATTTTCTTTTAAAAAGAATGAAAGATTAAGAAGAAAGATATTTAAAATTTGTTTCCTAATTATACAAATATTCTTTAATATTTTAAATTGGGTCCCGTTGAAAATTAATTTATAAGTATACAAGATTTAAGGGTATATTTGAGAGTTTATTGAAAAAATACGACTATAAATAGAAGCTGGACACAATTTTGAAACTGACGAAAATAAAATAGAGGACAAAAATAATGAAACAGGGGGAGTAGCAATAAAGAAATCATCTTCAAACTTTCATCATAATGATCATGCATAAATGGGAAGCCTGGGAAACTCACCAGACTTGCGGTCCAAGCGACACACTTGACGCAGGAGCTGTTCTGGTTTGAACCACTGTTGTTATCATACATGTTGCAATGACAAGACGAGGTTATTCTGAACTCTAAAGAAGGAAGAAAATGAAGATGGTTAGAATTTATCCGCTTATTTAAATAGGCAAAGGGGGGAAACCCTAAAATTCATATATGCAGAATCTTCGTTTTAAAACGAAGACTATTTCGAGGAGAGTGGATATGAGCATGACCACTGAATAAAATTCCAATACCGACTGTTGTCAACAAGTTGGAATAAAAAAGGATGGCGGACCCTATCGATGGCCGTAAAAAGCTCACGACTCTAGCACACCAATACTTGTGGTTGTGGGCCCCCTTTTTTTCTTACACAGATGAACATGCCTGCGCTAGCCAATATTGCTTGTACCTGCTATGCGGAGTTTCCAATGTTGCATGTTGGATCATAATTCTTCTTCTAAGATTGCACCATCAAAACAAGTCCACAACGATACCATGGAGGCAAGGCTAAGTAATTATCTCCTTGTTCTCTAAATTTGAATTTCCAAAATTTTATAGTGTCACTGTCACCATCTAGTGCTTACCATGAAACATTAATGTTCCGTGCTAAGCATGGGACTTAATGTTGATGGTGGATTTTTAACAAGGAAGAGAATTATAATATCACTTTTGCCCAGCTGCAGAAGCATGAAATAAATATGTATACATTTCTGACCCGACATCAGAATTATGGAAACGTACTTATGTCTTACATTACGCAAGAGAATTGAGAATGTGTATTCAAATTATGGCTAAATTATCCTTGTAGATCTTTTGTATATGTATGCGCCTCCAATATTTCAGGGCTTTATCCGGTTAAACCTTCGTTATTTCATGTGCATCCATGCAAACTATCTGTATTAATCAGAATACATATTGATTATACAAAATTACGAACATTCGGAATGGATGTTATGTCATTTCTGAATAGAAAACTCTAATTAGATGTATACCATCTAAATGCATACTCGCATCGAACATCATTTCAAGTCGCAAACTTCCACGGCTGAATTCCTTGAATATGTTATGAATGCATTGCATAAAAGCCAAGCATAACGCCAACATTAAATCTCATGCGACTGAGAAGCCCTAAGCAAGCCATGGCTATGGCCACGGCATTAGCAAGTTCCAATGCTAGATGCGTATAGGCAAAGTCCACGACACCAGCAAGTACTAGCCATAGCAAGACCTAACCATGCTTTCAACACCAGCTAGCACCCATACGCTAATACTAGCAGCGTTAGCGCCTGTGCTAGCACCCCTTGTTCACCTTTCCCTTGTACGCGTTAAAAGCTTCTGATGCACTATTCCTTGCCTTCTCGTGCCAGTGTCATCCTTTGATGCTAGCGCCATCACCTAGGCCACAACCATGACGCTAGCATGCGCTAGCAACACCTCAATTGTGCCTATAACACTCACATGTGTCCTTGTCACTAACACAACTTGCATGCTGCAAACATGCTATAAATACGTCATTGACATGATGTATTAGCATAAGCTTATTGATAGTATTATTTTACGACAAACTCTCAAATTACTTAGATACTTTGAGTCCATGACTCCACTAACTCCTACGAGAAATCAAAACTTGTTACATTGGGGGATTCTGCATGGGGTTTCGGTCTGGTGGTTATAGCAACATGCGGCGTGGCAACACCCCATGATGAGAAAGTTACGAAGTAGTGCTGACTGTTAGGGCAGTTAAGAGATGATGGAGTAATGGTTTCTAGAAACTTCCCAAACATAATTGGCGTAACTGCACCATTATCTCCACAATCTCCATCTCTCCACCTCTTCACTGCCTCCACTACTTACGAGGAAAAGTGTGTATTCCCAACTACTATAAATAGGCTACTTAGCCTATTCAGAAAACCGAACAAGCTGATCATTCTCACTAGCTCTATTATTCTCGATAGTTCACATCGTCATACCCAATTCAATAACACTGGAATTTCCTCAACTTTCTCTGCTTCCCTCCCCTAAGATCAATCCATCTTCTCTCCTTGTGACCAAAGCAGGACGGAACGACTAATTTCGTTTTTTAAGCTTGTCTTGTACGATTTTGATTTCCGATTCTAAAGAAAGTACTTCTACAATACATTGTTTTTCCTAGGAGCAATTTTAGGTACTAATAGAAGGAATACACCGTGTTGAACCAACGTGCTCGTAGGTTCATTAACGACGTATTAATGTGCGAGCTTCAAGAATACGCGTACTAGATTATGTGATCAATATGATAATATCCTAAACTATATAATGCGATAATTTCCTAAACTATGAATGAAATTTGTCTTTTACGAAAGTGTACCAGAATCGTTGGATAATAACACTCACATCCACCGATTTTAGGAATCGACCTTTTGTTAATGGTCATATGCACTGATTCTAGTTCTTCAATTACAAAGAATACCAACCCAGAATCGGCATATGTTGTCCATCATAACCACCGATTCTGGGTTGATTAACTTACAAAAAATCAAAATTTCTGATATTTTTACAAGTTTTGATGATTACTTAACACTAGTTGATTTCACAACTAACACGATTAAACACTACTAATTGAATTAATTAACATTAATTAATCATGGGGTAAATTAGGCATTCACATAAATAGTTGGATATGGGGTTTTGGCATTTACTTCAAAATGACCCTATTTTAACTTTTAGTGGTAGGGCCAAAATAATTCAGGTAGGCCCAAATATAGCCAGGTAAAGAATCCCCTTATCTTAAGCGTCCTGAGAAGAAAAGATATTACCTGGAGATTCATTGAGCAAAATACAAGTGATACGGTAAAAGACATTTTCTATAACGAGACACCATTCATTACAGCAACCAAACTTTTTCAAAGTTGCCAGAAGAAACTTCCATTCATCACACCACTTTTCAGAGATTAATTCAGTCCAATGTAAAGTTTGTGGAAGAAACAATGTATTTTCCTTTTTTGAAATTTCTTTAGTAGAACCACAGGAAGCTATAAGACTGTAAGTTTCATATTACCTCAGTGAAATACGTTTTTGATAAATTTCATTGTTTTTGTAAATCCAAGCACTATGGTGAGGTCTATGGCTTGGCTATAGCTTTAATCTATCCAAAGGAAAGTACTATGGGACATCGCTTGGCTATAATCTATCCCAAAGCTTTGGCTTGGCTAGAAGTGGGATCATATCTGATCCCAGTTATAGCCAAGCCATAGAGACGGATACTCAGGATCCGTAAAAAAAAAACACTTTACGGATACTGAATATCCGTCATATTTTTGACGAATATTGAGTATCCGTCTCAGTAATAAAACCAAATTCGGTTTTTACCTATATTAACTCATATTATTTTATCTTTTAACTATTTTATTTACTCTAAAAAAATTTACCTATTATTTTTCCAATATATTTATCTTTTAATTATGTTATTTACTCAAAAAAAAATTCCTATTATTTCTCCAATTTTCTATCTTAATTAGTCGGTTTTTTACCTATATTAACTCATAATATTTCTCTTTAAATATTTTATCTACTCTAATTTATTTTTTTCCTAATATTTCTCTAATATATTTCTCTTTTAACTATTTTATTTACTCAAATTTCTTTTTTTTTCTATTATTTCTCTAATATATTTCTCTTTATTAATTTTTACGATAGTGCAGGTTTTAGTATGAAGGATAATAGTCCCACATTACTAATATCTCCATAATGAACTTAAAGTATAATATGGAAGGGTCACTCCACTCATTGCCAATTGGTTTTAAGTTGGATGCCCGCAAACTTTAACTTGGTATCAGAACCAGACCCGTACGAGAGTAAGTCCAACGGCTACCCGTACACACAACGGTCCACGTGTTAGAGGCCCACAGTGAGTTCCCTAGACGTGAAGGGGAGTGTGAAGGATAATAGTCCAACATTACTAATATCCTCATAATGAACTTAAAATATAATATGGAAGGGTCACTTCACTCATTGCCAACTGGTTTTAAGTTGGATGCCTGCAGTCTTTAACTTTTTGCTCCTTCTTTTGCTTGTCTATAATTAAGCCATAGCCAAATGAAAAGATCTCACCATAGTCCTTGGCCTAAACATGATCAGAACAGAGTTTATTTAAAGGGTAAATTCTCAGCAAGAAATCAAGAACATGCAATATATTATTTGCTTCTTTTTTTTCAACTCGTCTCTCCTGAGATCTTATTGTAATAAACATACAAAATAGACATAGATTAAAACACAAAACTGATACAAAAAGTGCCAAAGTATAATATATCTTGACAGAGAAAGTAAGAGGATCAAGATTGAACAGACTTCCAGAGGCTAACCCATTCAACCATGGAAGCGGCCGCAAGACCAATAGACTTGTGAGATGAACCCAAATTCTCCTTCACCATATTAGCCACTTCTATGACACAATCCTCCGAAGTAGTTGCAGACAATTTCACTGCCCGGAAAAATGGTACCAATTCTTCCATCAATTTCATTCATTCGCATTCTTTCTTTAAACTTTCAACAACATCACTGCTTTCATTTCTCCATATATAAGGTAAAGCACTCTTGACACCAAATATGTTCCATTGTTTCCCATCTTACTTTTCCTTTACAATCTAGTCTCAATCCAAGAACCAAAGTTGGTCCTATTATCTCGCGATCAAATGCCACATTAATCCCACTCGATGGCATTGAACTACTTTTAGGTACTATCAGTACTGCATAAACGTACCGAGTGTTTCTCTTATCTGGTACCAGTGCTTGTGTTGGTGCATCTAAGTCTGCTAAATTTAGCCAAAGACCACAAGATAAAACACATTTCACTCCTTCTCTTAGACTAAAAGGATACCCACGAACAAAATCAGCACCATTACAATAAGGATCATAAAGTGTGTTGAAAAACTTGGGTGTTGCTGGAGTTCTAAGATTTGTAATATGTTAACCCATTGCATCTATCAAAATACCAGTTTTATCATCTTTTGCAGGAAAGCAATCATCAGCAATGGAGATGATATACAGTTGGAGAAAATGATTTTATGAGTTTTGTTTTTGGTCTTGGATTAATTGGAACTTAGGACCAAGGGGTCACTAAGGACACTAGCTCATTTTCACTATTTGTGAATGAAACCTTTAGTCCCACATAGGAGAAACTAAAGATGTTGCCTCTCCATATTACTAAGAAATTTGCATATAAGGGTGGCCCCTTGGGTTCAACACACTTTTGTGTGAGGGGGAGGACTTAGGCTATGGGATAGTTGGTGCAACCACACATTTCACACAAGCGCGGTGCTTCACACCGAAGCACGCACGTCGCGCCGTCCGGTCGATCGGGAAGGAGGGAGGGCCGGGCTCGGGTTCGGAAACAAAGTCTGTAAACTGAAAAAATCTTTGTATGGTTTGAAACAAGCACCTAAACAGTGGCATGAAAAATTTGATCATGTAATGATTTCTAGTTGTTTTAAAATCAATGAATCTGACAATTGTGAATGATGTATATGTGATTATATGCTTGTATGTTGATGATATGCTTATACTTGGTACAACCATGGATGTAATTAATTCTACAAAGAATATGCTAAATGAGAACTTTGACATGAAAGACTTAGGCCCCGATGATGTGATCTTAGGGATGAAGATTAGAAGAAATTCTGATGGATATAGTCTTAGTCAATCTCATTATGTTGAATCCGTGCTTAAAAAATATAATCAGTTTGATTGTAAACCTGCTTGTACTCTGATGCGTCGGAAAACCGACTTTGTTTTACCGCAAGCGCACAGTGTCGAAAGATGTAGACAAGAGAAAATACGGTTCGTTCCCACGAGGAGTTTGTATTAGAATATTTTTTAGGTTTTATTTATAAAGAATTAAACTAAAGAGTGAATTAAAACTATTTAATAAAGTTTGAAAACAGTAAGAGGAAAACGTTAAGGTTTCGGGAATCCGTTGTAGATTAGGGTTTAATTGCGTTCGTCACAAAGGGTCTCGATTTTACTCATGTAAAATAGCAAATCTAGCTACTAATACATGGAAGATTTTTCGTTTAAGAATCAAAGAAAGAATTTTCAAAAAGAATTGTTTGTTCTCAACCTAAGGTAGAATTTCGAAGTACTAAGTATACGTGGCATAAAGAGTCAAAGAATATTCGTAAAACGGTTTAAAGTAGGGTTTCAACGAGTTCTTCTACTAATCAAACGATGCACTATACGTGGCATAGAACATGAAAAATTATTGAGAAAGATAAAACGTTGGAAGAGAGACAAAACATTAAAATTAAATTTTTATAATAGAAAACCCTAAGTTTGAAACACAAAGAAAATCCATCTCTACAAGTTCATCATTTCACCCTAACAAAGAGAATTATCCCATCATGGCTTTCTCAAAATCCATAAAATTAATTAATAAAAGAAACACAAACTAACCCTTGATTTCTCACGTATACTCGCCCAAAAGTGTCTTCGCCCTTTTTTTCTGTGTCTGTGAAGGTGTCTGGCTCCGTCTATATGGTATAAGTCTCTCTGTCCAGGTCCTGTACGTCCGGTATTTTTTTTGTCTTTTGAAGTTGTTTTCGTGAGAGAGTCTCCCAAGGATATATATAGCCTTCAAAGAGAATCCGTGTATGTAAAGGAATTAAGAAGCGGCGAGAGAAGCTTCCCTGGATTTCCGCTCAAGTTTTGAACCCACCTTTATCACTGAGCGGTCATTTAGGGGCCTTAGCTGGTGATCCATGCATAATTAATCTTATGGATCCTTGAGATGGGATTAGTAGTATATTTTTTATACAAATTAGATGTTTTTGATCCCTCTGACCCAGTTCTTGGGAGACGTAAAACAAAAATTCGTTTATTTACATCAATCTTTCTGTGTTGATGTTTATACCGGTCGATCATAGAAGAAAGATTCTGATTCATTCCGAAATCGATTCTTTTATGGAATTCAAAGAGATCAAATACAAGACTTATCTTTTTGGACAAAATACTTTTGAATTATTTCCTTAACGAATTTAAAATCAAATTACATTTGTCTTTAATATGGGGGCATCTGACACGTCATAAAATAATTTTCTTAACACAACTTTTTTCTTCTGCAACACAATGTCGACATTTTCTGGCTTTTTTTCTTTACAACATTATTAAAAATTATGTCGACATTCTGGAAGGATTTCTCTCTGGTTTCTGCCTAAAAAAGTAAATCGAATTCTTCATTCAACCACCCCAGAGCAGGCTACTATCACTGGCTCTTTTCCCCTCTTCTTGCTTTACTTACGCATTTGCTTGTTTATTTCTTTCCTTCATCTTGTTGTTGAGTTCGTTTAAGTTGGCAAGTATTGTAGTGCTATACAATACTTGTATCAGGCAGTTTTATCCTGGATACAACTTCACTGTTGGGTATTTAACATCACTCATTTTTGAGGCGTACCGGTGAACTATTTTGTTAAGGACAGTTTGATGATAAAGTGACTCTGCCCACAAGTCAGTGTTTAAATTTCAGAAGTTTTATTTAATGTTAACATCATTTTTTTTCAGTATTTTATTGTTGCAGAACCAATATTTATCAGCTCAAAACAGGTATGAATGAATACAAGTTTCATACTAATAACAATTAGGGTTGATGACAAACAGATAAAATTTTGGAACTTTCTCGAAACTTCCTAGAGGAAGAGGTATCTGGGTTGATTTGATTTTGTAGCAAAATGTAGATCAAGATGTATAAAAGTTAAAATCTATAAGAATTGAGGTGTTAAGGATTGTTTGCGATGCATCAAATTCTCAACATAAGAAGAATCGCATAGACAAAACTCTTCAGGTATATATTCAATTTTATTTTTGTTAGGATCTTAATTTAGCAGCTTTGTTTTTTTTTT
>JAJJMC010017500.1:3030698-3056006 GCA_023531435.1 Papaver californicum
CCGTATGAACACTGTTGAACATACTAAAGACCAAAGAAAAAAAAAACCAAAGCTGCTAAAGTAAGATCCTAACAAAAATAAAATTGAAGATATACCTGAAGAGTTTTGTCTATGAGATTCTTCTTATGTTGAGAATTTGATGCATCGCAAACAATCCTTAACACCTCAATTCTTATAGATTTTAACTTTTATACATCTTGATCTACATTTTGCTACAAAATCAAATCAACCCAGATACCTCTTCCTCTAGGAAGTTTCGAGAAAGTTCCAAAATTTTATCTGTTTGTCATCAACCCTAATTGTTATTAGTATGAAACTTGTATTCATTCATACCTGTTTTGAGCTGATAAATATTGGTTCTGCAACAATAAAATACTTTAAAAAAATGATGTTAACATTAAATAAAACTTCTGAAATTTAAACATTGACTTGAGGGCAGAGTCACTTCATCATCAAACTGTCCTTAACACAATAGTTCACCGGTACGCCTCAAAAATGAGTGATGTTAAATACCCAACAGTGAAGTTGTATCCAGGATAAAACTGCCTGATACAAGTATTGTATAGCACCATAATACTTGCCAACTTAAACGAACTCAACAACAAGATGAAGGAAAGAAATAAACAAGCAAATGCGTAAGTAAAGCAAGAAGAGGGGAAAAGAGCCAGTGATAGTAGCCTGCTCTGGGATGGTTGGAATGAAGATTCGATTTACTTTTTTAGGCAGAAACCAGAGAGAAATCCGTCCAGAATGTCGACATAATTTTTAATAATGTTGTAAAGAAAAAAAGCCAGAAAATATCGACATTGTGTTGCAGAAGAAAAAAGTTGTGTTAAGAAAATTATTATATGACGGGTCAGACGCCCCCATATTAAAGACAAATGTAATTTGATTTTAAATTCGTTAAGGAAATAATTCAAAAGTATTTTGTCCAAAAAGATAAGTCTTGTATTTGATCTCTTTGAATTCCATAAAAGAATCGATTTCGGAATGAATCAGAATCTTTCTTCTATGATCGACCGGTATTAACATCAACACAGAAAGATTGATGTAAATAAACGAATTTTTGTTTTACGTCTCCCAAGAACTGGTTCAGAGGGATCAAAAGCAGCTAATTTGTATAAAAAATATACTACTAATCTCCATAAGATTAATTATGCATGGATCACCAGCTAAGGCCCCTAAATGACCGCTCAGTGATAAAGGTGGGTTCAAGATTTCCCCAACCCCTTCTCATCAATGGACTCATGACACCCACACCCGAACCCGATCCCAAGCCCGGTCCGCCTGACCAGACGGACGACGGCGGCGTTCGTGCTTCGGTGCAAAACACTGCGCGTGTGTGAAATGTGTGGTTGCACCAACTATCCCATTGCCTAAGTCCTCTCCCCCCAAACAAAAGTGTGTTGACCCAAAGGGCCACATTTAGATACAATTTTCTTAGTAATATGGAGAGGTAACATCTTTAGTTTCTCCTATGTGGGACTAAAGGTTTCATTCATAATTAGTGAAAATGAGCTAGTTTCCTTAGTGACCCTTAGGTCCTAAGATCCATTCATACCAATACCAAAAAGAAAACATTAAAAATCATCTTCTCCAACAGTCCCCCACATGAATGAAAAACCGATAAAAAATCAGAAATAAGAAAGCGAGAAATACCACTGTAGGCAAGATGTGTCCATAAGGTCTTGAACCTTTGCTTAGTAAGAAATTACTAGAACTACTTGATAGACAGTGAACGTGATGTCTTGAACTGCCATCGTTTGGTGTATTTCATCAATAACTTCCAGGCGTGATATCTCGCTAGGTGCTGTCAAGTTCGTGTCAGTGTGTCCATTTTGGCCCTGGACGTATCCCATTTCTCATAATGCTCTAGAGAATCATCTTCATTATCATAGGAAGCAGCCCACTTCCCCATTAAGATATGTGAGTTCCATCAAGAGTGTTTACTGCTATACCCCACTTCAATCTTAAAGTGAAACTATGAAACTCATTAAGACTTAAAAAAGTCATCCTTCACATGCAGTCACACTATTACGTCTACACCATAGGGAAGGCACAGAGAACGAAATCCAATAATAGTGTTTCATTTAACCCACCAAAAATTAGTTGTCTTATTCAAAACCTTGATCTTGGGATCTCCAGTCAACAAGGTTGAGTATCCTTCATGGTAAGTTTATTTAATGAGCTTAAGCCCCATCCCCCTCGATGCATTACTAATTATCTCCTTGGACAAACCTTTCGTCAAAGGGTCTGCGATATTCTCCTTAGACCTCACAAAGTCAACAGAAATAACGCCAGTTGAGATTAGTTGTTTCAGGGATTATGTCTTCTACGAATGTGTATAGACCCTCCATTATAGTTTTTTTTTTTATAATTAGCTATTACAGGTTGACTATCACAATGTATAGATATAACTGGCACATGCCTATGCCAGAGAGGAATATCTTCTAAAAAGCATATTAGCCAAGCGGCTTCCTCTCATGCTTTATCTAACGCAATAAACTCTGATTCCATAGTGGATCGAGCTATACATGTCTTTTTGGAACTCTTCCAAGATACAGACCCACCTGCTAGAGTGAAAACATACCCACTCGTAGGGGTGCACAAAGGTCGGTTCGGCTCGATTCTTGGTAGAACCGTGTACATGTACCTCCCTATGGTCGGTTCTCTACCCGTGTACTTATACCATGTACCCTATACTCTCGGTTCGGTTCTTGTACATGTACCCGTCTTCTCTGTTCGGTTCCGGTCCTGTACCTCCTTTTTTTTCTAATCTAAAATTGAAAAGCTCTGAATTCAAAAACCAGTTGAAAATTTTTTAACTAAAAACACAGAAGGACATGTACAATAAGCCCAGAAAATATCTAGCATATTCCATTAATCATTAGAATGCATGACATGCTAACAAAAGCTGAAAATACTATGAATGCCAGTTATTCAGAGAAATGGAAGGAGTATGCCGAGATATTCTCCATGTAAGACTATGAGCTGAATACTATATGGTAAACACATAACAAGGCTCAAATTATATTGTGAACGCATATTATTGTCTATCGGTATTTTATCAATCTAAATCTTGATTACACTAAAAATACACATTACTATTTTTTTTGGATACGTTAACATGTACCCATCATCTTTCAACATAAAATAAAAATCTGTATGAATGAAAATCAAACTGAACAGATGTAAACAGTCAAACATTACATTAGTACTTACCACCAGCATCCCCTTCAAATCCTTCTAGCAAGATGAACTCTAAGGTTGCATAGATTTTTTCTTGCTTGCCCTGGGGAATAATTTTGATAAAATGACCAGCTTTCCAGGATTGACCTTTCCTTTTTATATACTTGTGCACTCTTATGACTACATGATGTAAAGAGAAACACAGTAAGATGTCTATGGTCAAGAGACTTCTCAGTACAAACCAAAGAAGTACAATTTGTTCTGCGATGTCTACTGTATTCTTCTTCTTCTTCTCAGTACAAACCAAATAAGTACAATTTGTTCTGAGAGAAACACGGTAAGATGTCTACTGTCTTCTTCTTCTTTAAGTAGACAGACGATTTTTTTTTCTTATTCTTTCGATCGAGTGAGTAACCTAACTTAGAAACATACGGATGAGATTGAAAGTCTAATATCTGATCAACGGCTAACAATAATTAGTACCTTCGGTCCGGTACAGGTCGGTTCCTAGGTAGAACCTATACCTGGTACATGGGTGTACTCGGTTCTCTTTTTTTATACCTGTACCATGTACCCTATACTCTCGGTTCGATCCGGTTCAGACCGGTTCCGGTCCGGTTTTGTCGATTCCGGTTCGGTCCGATTGGTTGCTGTGTAGCCCTACCCACTCGTAGACTTAGACTCCTCTGAGTCTGATATCCAGTTTGCATCACAAAATCCTTCAAGGACGGCAGGGTACCTCTCATAATTCAAACAAAAGGTCAAAGTGTACTTCAAGTACCTCAGCACTCTAATAAGTGCATCCCAATGCTCCTGCCCCGGATTATAGGTATACCTACTCAACCTAGTCACAGCATAAGCAATATATGGTCTCATACAGTTCATCAAATACATTATACTTCCTATAACACGTGAGTATTCAAGTTGTGAAACTCCATTACCCTTATTTTTTTTGAGTCTACAACAAGGATCATACGGAGTACAAGCAGGTTTACAATCAATCTGATTATATTTTCTAAGCACAGATTCAACATAATGAGATTGACTAAGACTATATCCATTAGAATTTCTTCTAATCTTCTTCCCTAAGATCACATCAGCTGGGCCTAAGTCTTTCATGTCAAAGTTCTCATTTAGCATGCTCTTTGTGGAATTAATTACATCCATATTTGTACCAAGTATAAGCATACAATCACACATGTATCATTCACAAGTTTAGTATAAACACACTTGTCAGATTCATTGATTTTAAAACCACTAAAAATCATTACATGATCAAATTTTTCATGACACTGTTTAAGTACTTGTTTCGAACCATACAAAGATTTTTTCAGTTTACAAACTTTGTTTTCACAATCTTTCACTACAAAGCCCTCTGGTTGGTCCATGTAAATTTCTCATATAATTCACCATTTAGAAAAGTTGTATTTACATCCATTTGATGTATCTCTAAGTTATGAATGGCAACAATAGCAATTAACATCCTAACGGAAGTAATTCTCGTAACATGTAAATAAGTATAAAAGAAATCTACACCTTCTTTCTGTTTATAGACTTTAGCTACTAACCTAGGTTTGTATTTTTCCACAGTCCCATCTACATTATGTTTCCTTTTGAAGATCCATTTACAATCTATGGGTTTACACCCTAAAGATAAGTTTACAATCTCCCACGTACCGTTCTGTATGATGGAATTCATTTCACTAATGGTAGATTCTTTCCACCATGGAGCTTCAGAAGAAGTCATGGCTTCTCTATAAGTCTATGGATCAGTCACAGCTAAGCATGTTATGAAGTCTGGCCCAAAAGATTTTTCAATTCTAAGCCTTTTACCTCTTCTAGGCTCAAATTCAACTTCGTCTTCCTCTAAAGGTAATGTCTGAATGGTCGAGGGGACATCTAGGGGATCAACACACATCATGCGAGAATCATATTTCAATGGAAAAACATTTTCAAAGAACACAGCATCACTAGATTCCATAATAGTATTCACACCAATTTTATAAATTTCATAACCTACAACCATAAATCTATATGCAGTAGTATTCTTAGGATACCCTATGAAGACATAGTCAACAGTTTTGGGTCATATCTTAGTTCTTTTAGGAGGAGGAATGGAAACCTTAGTCAAACACCCCCACACTTTGAAGTATGCATAAGAAGGTTTTCTACCTTTCCATAGTTCATATGGATTTTTATCTGATCCTTTAAAGGGTACTTTGTTCAGGATATATCAAGCTGAGAGGATGGGGGGGGGCCCCCCGCGGCCCCCACACACACACACAAGTTTGTCGGTAATCCTGAACTAATCAACATGGCATTCCTTATCTCATTAAGGGTTCGGTTCTTCCGTTTAGCCAAACCATTAGATTGTGGCGAATAAGAAGGAGTGGTCTCATGAATAATGCCATGTTATGAGCAAAATTTTCTTATAGGAATTTCATACTCACCACCACGGTCAGACCTAACTCTTTCAATGGTAATATCTAATTGGTTTTCAACTTCAAGTTTATACATCTTAAAGGCTTCTAAGGCATCATCCTTACCCCTGAGCAAGTATAACTGACAGTACCCGGTACTATCATCTAAGTTATAAACCATTTTTTACCACCTCTTGAGTTGATTTCATGTCAACTAGCTCTGAATGAATTAGTTCTAAGGGTTTATAATTTCTCTGAACATTTTTTCTAAAGATTTTTTAGCATATTTTGATTCTACATATACTTCATATTTATGTTCATTATCCAAACTAAATTTGGGTATGCAGCCTACGCTATCCAGTTTATGCATTGACTTATAATTCACATGTCCAAGTATACCATGCCAAACATTTAATGACACACAAACATAAGCATAAGCATCATTTTATTCATTTCATTAGAGGTTACATTAAGTTTATAGAGACCCTCAGTCTTGTAACCCTTACCCGCATAATCCTTACCCTTAGTGACAACAACTTTGCCAGATTCAATTACAATTTTAAAACCCTTATCATCTAAAACACCACAAGAAACAGGACTTTTACAAATGTCCGGAACATGAAGGACTGCATTCAATGTGAGAGTCTTGCCAAAAGTGAGCTTCAGCCCAACTTTGCCTTTTCCTGCAACTTGTGATGCAGATGAGTTACCCATGTAGAGTTTCTCCCCTTCCCCTACCTTCTGATAAGAGGTGAACATATATATGTTTCCACAGACATACTTGGTAGCACCAGAGTCTACCCACCAGTCTCTCACATTGGTTACCAAATTAACTTCAGACACTGTACTAAAAACTCGTTCTTGTTGTTTTCAACCAAATTAACTTTGTTTTTCTGTAACAATAAAATACTGAAAACAAATGATGTTAACGTTAAGTAAAACTTCTGAGATTTAAACATTGATTTGAGGGCAGAGTCATTTGATCATCAAACTGTCCTTAACACAATAGTGCACCGGTACGCCTCAAAAAGAGTGATGCTAAATACCCAAAAGTGAAGTTGTGTCCAGGATAAAACTGCCTGATACAAGTATTTTGTATCACTACAATATTTGCCCACTCAAACGAACTCAACAACAAGATGAAGGAAATAAATAAACAAGCAAATGCGCAAGTAAAGCAAGAAGAGGGGAAAAGAGCCAGAGATAGTAGCCTTCTCTGGGATGGTTAGAATGAAGAATTTGATTTTCTTTTATAGGCAGAAACCAGAGAGAAATTCGTCCAGAATGTCGATATAATTTGTAATAATATTGTAAAGAAAAACGGCCAGAAAATGTCGACATTGTGTTGCAGAAGAAAAATTTTCTGTTAAGAAAATTATTTTCTGACGGGTCAGACGCCCCCACATTAAAGAGAAATTTAATTTGATTTTAAATTCGTTCAGGAAATAATTCAAAAGTATTTTTTTCAAAAAGATAAGTCCCGAACCTAAGCCCGACCCGCCCGACAAGACAGACGACGGCGGCGGCGTGCGTGTTTCGGTGCGAAGAACCGCGCGTGTGTGAAATGTTTGGTTGCACCAACTAGCACATTGCCTAAGTCCTCTCTCTCACACAAAAGTGTGTTGACCCAAAGGATCACTCTTAGATGTAATTTTCTTAGTAATATGGAGAGGCAACATCTTTAGTTTCTCCTATGTGGGACTAAAGGTTTCATTCACAATTAGTGAATATGAGCTAGTGTCGTTAGTGACCCTTAGGTCCTAAGATCCATTCCTACCACGACCAAAAACAAAACATTAAAAATCATTTTCTCCAACATAAACCCTTATCTGCAAAAATCAAAACACAACCGAAAAAAATCGAAAATCAAAAAAAAATGAGAAATGGAACGAACCTTAATTTCTGTTTCTGGAAATAAAATAAAAAAAAATTCAATAAAATGTGATAGGAAGACTGATTTTACCTGGTATGTTTTTCAATCGGAGACGACAAAAAGATTTCAACTCTCATATGCGGTGCAAACAAAAAAAGAATTGAATTGCAAATCAAAACATAGAAGGGGAATGGAAAAGAAACGGGAAGTAGAGAATCAAAACAGAGAGAGAAAAGGAGGCCGTAAAGGGGGAAAAAGAAATTATGATAGGAATTAGGTTTACACCTCAGTCGTTCCGATAGTAGAGCAAGTGTGAACGGGTCAATGCCAAAAGGGATAAAGGCATCTCATTTCCTATTGGTCCAAATTTCCTTTATTGCTTTCATATTGGTCTAAATTCTCTTCAGAAGGGGACAAAATATTGTTCCATTGTTCTAGATTTTGTCCCCTAAATTTTTATTGGTCTAAATATTCTCTAGGTAGGGCCAGAAGCTCTAGAAAATTTAAGCTTTGTTCAGATTTTAACCACAACTGAGGAAAATAAATAGTAGAGTAACCTCAATTAAGATCTTATTCTCAATTTTGAATTTCGTTTGGGTAAGGATTAATTTTTGTACTATATATCCTTGTTACTTGATGTAATTTTATATAGTGGTAAAAAGAGGTTCGATTCTCGAACTTGTGAAGGTAATAATTTTAGAAAATAATGGACTAAATCTAAACTAATAAAAATCAGGAAAATAAACTAGAGATGATTTTTATAAAATATGGAGAAAACCAGGAATCCGGAATCAATTATTTCTAACAATTTATGTGATTAATCGGGTAATTCTTTTAAATAAACTAAGCTCAAATATTGCCAAAATAGGTTTTATGCAAACAAGTAGAGGTAAATCATAAGCATGGGACATCAGAGGTTGTCTACCCAGCATGACCCATCAAACAAAAACACCACTACTGAATGAAACCGTTTTTTTATTACGAAACTATGCAATTTTAACAAATAAAGAATTATAATTAATTAATTAAAAAATAGACTTACCACATAAAATTGAAAGATAAACCTCCTCCATCATCCCAGTAAATAAACTTAGCCCATGGTGAAGAAAACTTGCTCAAAAGATCTTTTCATTGCTCAAAAAGTTGATTACAATGTGAAATAATAGTGCAATAGCTGAACAGATACGTTTATAAATGTCACAGAACAGGGTTCAGCCGTTACAGAAGTGTTTCTAAGCAATAAATGGTTGAAAGAATAGGCAACAGGAGCAGTTTGAATCAGCAACAGATATAAATGTTGCTGAGTCGTCTTCTCCGATGGTGGCTGATGAAGAACACGCCTGCCGGACCAGCAGCAGGTGACCGGCGGCGACCGGAAGTGGTCGGAATTGCTCTGATTTCTTCTCTAGGTTTTTGTCCTTGATTTTCTTGGCTTCTCTTGGTTTATATAAGTAGTAGAAACCCTAGAGAGAGTTCTAAACCTAATAGAACTCTCTAAAACAACCCACAAATCTCAAACCGAATCAAAACACAATTCCGGCCAAATACATGATTTCCGAGCTGATTTCACGGGATCTTTTGATGTTTATGACTTGCGTGAGATAACTATCAATGTTTGGAACAATCTGGAAGCAAAAGAAACTTGTTTCTCACGTGAATTCAAAGTGTTCAGTTGATACAGACGATTTCCGATCGATCCCGTGCTGAGTTGACTCGGTCAACTCGGGTTGACCGATTTGACTCGGGTTTGACCCGATTTGTCCCGAGTTGACCGAGTTGACTCGAGGGTACCCCTTATCCACTTCTAGGGTGCCAAATAACACTTGTCCTTGGGTGCCTTTATCACTTATTGAGCCAATTTTTCCACAAATCTTTATTCTTCTACTGTACCTACAAAAGCATAAAAACACGTAATATTTGCAAAATCGAATACTAACTTAATAGAAACTAAGGTACAATTTAGACACTAAAATGTGTCTATCATTACTGCACATTGCTTACTTTATAATTTTCATGCTGACTATACATATTTTGTCGTTGTAACCCCCTACTGGGCATTTTCTCATCCATTTGTTTTGTTTTCTCCCCAAAGAGTACGAAGCAAAGTTGCACTAGTAAGCCGGGCAGAGCTTACAGCAGGCTTTGTCTTTTATGTTAGTGTGTACAGCTACTAGTAACATAACAATATGATTTTCTTTTTATCTTACACTTTTCCTTCACTATGTATGTTAAGAGTAACTGTCGGTTTTATCTTTTCTGTTAGTGTGTACATCTATTACACCTTTCCATGTTGTTAGAATTATTACACGTGTTGTCCATCTAAAGGTCCTTTGAGTCATGTAACCACAGTGTGTCTTTGGGTATAAATACCCTTGTCTGAACTTTTTTTCCTTTTAACAAATAAATTTTATTATTCTTTAATCTATGTAACTATGGCATCAGACTGAAAGAAAGGAACCTTTCAGGGTTAGATCTTCTGCTTTCGTTTCTAATTCAAGAACTCAATTATCTTTTCATCTTCTTTTATCTGTCTCATTTCATATTCTTTCTTCAATCTTCTTTAGTCAATCTCTAAATGAACTACAAATCTGTTTTGATGGAGAATCCAACATCTTTCTCAATCTCTAAAGTTCCGATCAATCAATAAACAAGCATAGTTTCTTTCAAACTCAAAGATGATAACTACTTAACTTGGAAGTCTTTGATGCTTCCAGTGATGAGAAAATTCAAGATAATAAAGTTTCTTGATGGATCTCATGAGTGTCCTCCTCTATATACATCTCATACCAACACAACCGATGGAATTGAAAATCCACTTTATACATATTGGATGAATGAGGATGCTACAATAATTATTTGGATCAATTCAACAATTTCTGATAGTGTGATTTCATATTTTACTAATGCTACTTCTTCTTTTGAGCTTTGGTCGGCTATTTCAGATAGATATGCAAGAGTTTCGTCTACTCATTCCATTCAACTGAGAAAAAAGTTATTGTCTATCAATAAAGGTAATTCTATTATTTCTTCCTATACTAATGAGATTAAAACTATTACAGATCAATTATTTGTTGCCGGATCTGTTATTTCTGATGATGAAATTCTGGTTATTACTTTGGCTGGTTTAGATTCAGATTTCAGTGCTTTTGCAACATCTATTAAATTCGTAATTCACATGTTTCTAGCATTGAATTACATAATATAATCTTAAGTGAAGAACTTGTTATAAAGAATGGAATTGATCATACTAGTGTTGAATCCACCAATAGAGCCTTCTTTGCATATGGTAGAGGTCCTAGTAGAGGTTATGGTTGGGGTTACAACAATACCTTTCATAGAGGTGGTGAAAATTTTTTATCTGCAAGGGGTTTTGGCAGATCTACACATACTTCTGGAATTCTACCAACTTTTATATATACTACTTATATTGCTAGACCTCATGGTATTTCATCTGGTGACAAGCCTACTTGTCAAATCTGTCACAAGTATGGTCGTGCTGCAGATGAATGTTGGAATAGAACTATTTTTTTCTATCAAGGTAGAGAGCCACCAAAGCACTTGTAATCAATGCTAGCTAATGCTAATGTTCTAGGACAAAATACTTGGTATGTTGATTATGTAGCAACACACCACCTTACTCCAAATATTTCTAACATTGCATCTACTTCTGGATATTCTGGAGATGCTTCAATCTCAACTGCTAATGGTGAAGGTATGTTTATATCTAACTCTGGATATTCTACTTTATCTGTTCCACATCAACAGTTTGATCTTCACAATATTCTCCATGTTCCCTTAGTATCTCAAAACTTGATTTCTGTACATAAATTTACAAGGGATAACAATTGTTCTCTTATATTTACTTCATCTGATCTCATTTTCAAGGATCTTCACTCAGGGAAGATTTTATTTCAAGGTTTCAATAAGAATGGAATATATCCAATTCATCCCACCAACATATCTATTCAAGCTTCACATGTTTTACCAACTGCTTTATCCTGTGATAAAGCTACATCAGCTGTTTGGTATAGAAGATTAGCTCATCCCTCTTTTCAAACCTTTTCTAGACTTTCTAGTGTTTTAGGAATCTCTAGTTCATGTAATAAACCACTCAATTGTATTGAGTGTCAACTAGGTAGAAGTTATAAAGAACCATTTGGCATGTCTTCTTTTGTTTCTAGTGCTCCTTTACAACTTTTACACATGGATGTATGGGGTCCTACACCAATATCTTATGTAATTGGTTTCAAATATTATGTGAACATAATTGATGATTTCACAAAATTCTACTGGATTTATCCTTTGACTTTTAAGTGTGATTTTAGACTTGCATTTCTTAATTTCAAGAGCTATGTTGAGAATTTACTAGATTTGAGAATCAATGTAATAAGAACATATGGTGGATGTGAATTTTTAAACAAGGCATCAAAGAATTTCTTATTTCTACTGGAATTGGTCATGAAATTATATGTCCATACACATCTGAACAAAATGGAGTAGTAGAGTCTAAACATAAACACTTTTTGGAAATTACAAGAACCTTTCTCATACAATCTTCACCACCTTTTGAATTCTGGTTTGGGGCTTTATCTACAGCTAACTACATTAACAACAGACTTCCTACTAGATCTCTCTCCTTTTCAACACCTTACACTAGCCTTTTTCACAAAGAACCTGACTATAACTTTCTCAAAACCTTTGGATGTTTTGCTTTCCACATCTTAAATCTTACACTCAAAACAAATTACAACCAAGAAGTATGAAATATATATTCATTGGATACAGTTCTCAAAGCAAGGGTTATAGATGCTTAGGTGTCATCAGAGGCAAGATTTTTGTCTCAAAACATGTAGTTTTCCATGAAGATGTTTTTCCTTACTCTTCTTTACTCAATGTCAACAACCAGAATTCTACCTTTCTGTTTCCTACAAATCTACTGGGTTAAATGATTCTATTCTTATTACTGCTTGTACTGATATTTCTCTACCACTTGATACTACTACTTCTGATAATATTATCATATCATCTACTATGCCTACGATATCTGATACTCTATCTTCTACTATATATGTTAATGCTCATCAAATGCAAACAAGAGCTAAAGCAGGTATCTTCAAACCTAAAACTTTTCTTTCAACAAAGTATGCTCTTTCAACTACACTTATGTCACAATTGCCTCCTCCAACTCCAACATGCTACCCCCAAGCTGTTAAAATCCCAGTATGGAAAAAGGGTTTAGATGTTGAATATAAAGCTTTACAGGATGTTGAGACTTGGATAAAAGTTCCTCCAAACCCTTCTCAAAATTTAATAGGGTGCTAATGGGTTCTTAAAGTAAAACCGAATGCAGATGGCTCAATAGAAGGTATAAGGCAAGACTTGTGGCCAAGGGATGTCATCAATTGGAAGGGTTAGATTACACAGATACATTCATACTTGTTGTTAAGCCAGCAACAATCAGATTAGTTTTTTCTATTGCTGTTAATTTTGATTGGCAGATTAAGCAACTAGACATCAGTAATGCCTTCTTACATGGAGATTTGAAAGAGGAGGTTTATATGGTTCAACCACCAGGCTATGTAGACCCAGATCACCCTGATTATGCATGCAAATTATAAAATTTTTTGTATGGTCTTAAACAAGCTCCAAGAGATTGGTATGAGAAGCTAATGGATGCACTAGTTTCTATTGACTTTGTTCCTTCATTGGATGATTCATGTTTGTTTGTTCAGAAACTAGGTTCAAAGATCACTGTTCTTCTGGTTTATATAGATGATATAATCATCACTGGAAACAATTCTACTCATTGCAGCTCTATCATCTCCTACTTGAGTACTCATTTCCTTATCAAAGATCTGGGAAATCTACATTACTTCTTGAGCTTGGAGGTTAAGAGAAATGCTACAGGACTTTTTCTCAGTCAAACAAAATATGTTTTGGAATTGTTGGCTAAAAAAAACTTAGTGGGTGTCAAGCCATGTACCACTCCTTGTCCTGCTAATTTCAAGTTAAGTGCAAATGATGAAGTACCTATGTCTAATCCCACTGAATTTAGGTCTATTGTAGGTTCTGTACAATAATTAACTTGGACTAAGCCTGAATTGTGCTTTTCAGTCAACCAAATTTGTCAGTTTATGCAATCTCCTGCAACTGCTCACTTATCTGCTACTAAGAGAATGCTCAGATATGTTAAATATATTCTTCATCATGGTCTTTTCTTCAACAAGGGTTTTACTTCCTTACAAGGCTTCTCTGATGTTGATTGGGCTGGTAATATTGATGATAGAAGATCTACCATTGGCTATTTTGTCTTTTTTGGAAACAACCCAATTAGCTGGTCAGCAAAGAAACAAGCAACAGTCTCCAGATCCAGCACTGAAGCTGAGCACATGTCCTTAGCTTCAACTGCAGCTGAGGTGGTTTGGCTCTGCCATTTTCTAAAGGATCTGCATATTTTCTTACCAAATTCTCCTACTATTTCATGTGATAACAAAAGTTCTATTGCACCTTCTTCAAATACAGTGTTTTATAGCAGAATGAAACACGTTGCTCTGGATTTTTATTTTATCAGAGAACTAGTTCAATCAAATTCTTTGCAGGTTATTTATCTATCTACTTTGGATCAGGCTGTTGATATCTTCACCAAGAGTCTTTCTACTCCTATATTTGAGTTCTTGAAGTCCAAACTGAAGGTTTTACCACCACTTCAGTTTGAGGGAGAGTAGTAATATAACAATATAATTTTCTTTTTATCTTATACTTTTCTTTCACTCTGTTTGTTAAGAATAACTGTCGGCTTTGTCTTTTCTGTTAGTATCTTTTCTGTTAGTGTGTACAGCTACTACACCTCTCCTGGTTGTTAGGATTATTACACGTGATGTCCATCTAAAGGTCCTTTGAGTCATGTAATCACAGTGTGTGTCTTTGTGTATTAATTACCCTTGTCTGAACTCTTTTTCCTTTTAATGAATAAATCTTGTTCTTCTTTAATCTGTGTAACTACTTACTAATCTATTTTTGGTACTTAAGGTTTGCATTTAAATTTATTTATTTTTTAATGGTGCTACAGACATAACAGACATGTTGCAAAACTTCAAAATAGTTGATATATATATACTAACAATTTGGTTAAAGCATTTTATGAAAAATTTTACTTGTACTCACATTAGTTGTTTGTATGAGTCATTTGGTTTTGGGTGTTGGGGAAACTAAACTAGATACCTTGATATACATATCATTAGGTGTGTTAGTAATGTATATTACTAAGCAATCGTGAATCTAACGTTTATTCTGTTTTGGAAATGTCGCGGTGTGCGAAATCTGTAGCCCAAGTGTACGTAAAAGAAAAAAAGAATATCAGTAAGAGGATAGAATGCATTGAGGGCAATTTAGAACAACTGGCAGGTTCAATAATAACCATTGTGGATGCAGTTAGAGACCGGAGGCAGTCGATCACTGTTGTAGACTTGAAGGAGTTCAAGAAAAATGTAGGAAATGACTGTATGTTTAGTGGGACAGGATTCTCTCGAAGCAAAGAAATGGTTGATGGACATTGAGTAGTTTGATGCTATGAAAGTACCGTAGGAGAAGGATGCTAGGCTTGCATTGAGGTAGGCGGTTTTCTTCACTGTTATAATTTTCATTTTAGTCTGATTTCGTTTTGGTTAACCTGTCCTTGATTTTATTTTTTTAAGACAATGAAATATTAGTCGCATGTATGCATAGTTTTCCTATTTGATTTAGTATTGATTTATGAAATCTTTAAAACAACTCTAGTTGATGGAATACCTAGAGACTACATTGTGAAATGAATAGATGGAATATTATTGGATTTATTATTCTCAAGTACAAGGGACCTTATATAGGCCTAAACTCTCAAAGTGTACAAAACACTCTTCCTCACACACTTTATTCACACACACACTTATACTCTATTACCCTCCCTCAAGTTCATGGTCCATTGGGAATAAACCTTGAACTTGCAATTACAGACACTAAAAAAGACTAAATGTAAATGTAGCACCATTCATCATGCACTGGCACAGTTTGACTAGTGGACTATCCACTAACTACAAGCAATTTGAATGGTACCCGCAAAAAATTGTCGCCATCACACACCAAACTGAAATTGATTGCTGAAATCCGAACAGAAATGACTAAGACATCTGACTGCTGTAATCTTGAAACTGAAATTTGGGAAAATCTTGAAACTGACTGCTTAAATCTTGAAGTATTGACTGCTGTAAACCTTGAATCTGAATGCTTAAATCTTGAATCATCCTGCTGGTGTATCCCTACCCAGTCTTACGGGAAATCATAAATTATCCTGCTGGTGTATTTGAACCAGTCTTATGGGAAAAGTCTCAATGCTGGTGCACTTTGCCCAGTCTTACATGGAAAATGACAAACAATGCTAATGTCACAGCATTAGTCTTACATGTATATGAATCATCAATGCTGAGTCAACTCAGTCTTACATGAGAATGAATCTAAAATGAACTGAAAATTCTAACAGATACCAAATTCTATTGCACATGACCAAAGAAGAATGTTACCTTAATCCAGTAGTAAAACATTAGATCCAGAAATGCTTCGATCTGTGGCTTCACAAAAGAAAAATTCATTGTAATCAATATGGTGATCATCATTTCCAGTAGAGAGTGCCTCTTCAACAGAGCCTCTCTAGATTGTTGTTTTACATTAGTGACAACCATCGAATCACCCAATCTTCTAGTAAGCAAAGATCATAGAAGACCAGATTAAGAAAATCGAATCATGTTCAGATTTGTTATTTAATGTTCCTTCAGTAAGGAAGAGATCATTAAAGAACATATCATTAATGATTAATCAACAGCATCATCGGTTGTGGACCCAAGTACAATTTCTTGTACATCTCCAAGAGTTGACTCCTTCGAATTCATCTTCATCCCAATACTCAAATGAAATTTTCAAGAAGTTCCAGATCAAGAACAAATCAGATCAAGAATATTGAAATAGAAAAGAATGATTCGGAATCGGAGAACCATAGTAACTTGATGAAAAATTGCAAAGAAGTCGAAACTCAAAACAACATGATGATTAGGGAGAGAGTAACCATCTAACAAAGGATTTAAGATATCCCATCTGATCCGAAGAAGGCACGGGATCAAGAAAAGGATTATGATGATACCCTAATCCCTGAAATTCCAACTGAATAACCTCTAGATGTTGATACTGCAGAAAATAACTCATCACACCATCAAGAAATTGTGACAGGACCTGCACAACATTTGTAGAAACTCGAATAGACTTGAAAACAGAGTGATCAAAGTTGATCAACATTTGTAGAGGTAACTCATCAGGTTAGGTGTTTCTTTCACTAATCCCCAAAATGAAAGCAAAAGATATCAAAGAAATCATCAATAGCAAAAATCAACAAAGATCAGTGTAAAGAAATCATCACCAGTAGTTTGATTCTGTGAGATCTGAAATGATCATCTAAGAACTCGGATCTTGGTGAAAAATCAGAGATAGGGGAATCAAAGAAATGAAATGATGGATCGGATCTAGATCTTTTCAAATCTAAAGAAACGGAATGAAATAATTCTCTGTTGAGATTTATTTTGTTGATTGAAGAAATGAAAATAAAGAAATGAATAGAGAAGATTTGAAGAGTGAATGAAAGAACTTACTCTCTGTACTTCTTATTTCTTCAAGAAGGAAAAGACTACCACGCGATCTGTACTAATACGATTGAATTAATCAAGAAAAGAGAGAGACGGAAGCATTGTTGACTGACAGCGAAAAGAGAGAGATGTCTGTTGCTTTTCTTGATCATTTAATGAGATATGATGATATTCACGCGTCTTGGAGAGATAAAGCATTCTTGAAAACTCAAAAAAAAAGAAAATGATTACCTGCACTTGAATTTCCACTACATTTCTGCTACTACGCGTGCTCTTCTTTGATACAACAAGACTTTTGTTCCGATTGAATAGTGACAATTATTTGACGTTTCTGCTGGTGTCTAACGCATGCTCTTCTTTTAATGAATTAATTGATGATTTGTTACTTAAAAAATTGAAAGATATATTGATTGAATATGGAAGAAGAAAGAAAACTTTATCAGAGATTTTGTTTTTGCCCAGATATGGCTCTGATACCATGATGGAATACCTAGAGACTACATTGTGAAATGAATAGATGGAATATTATTGGATTTATTATTCTCAAGTACAAGGGACCTTATATAGGCCTAAACTCTCAAAGTGTACAAAACACTCTTCCTCACACACTTTATTCACACACACTTATACTCTATTACTAGTTTCCTTTTATTGGTTATGTGTTGAGATCTTGTGTTGTCTGTGACCTATATCTTCAAAACTAATTTTAATTGTTACTTTGAATTGGAACCATGTCTTCTTACACCAACTATTGATTTTTAAAATTTTATTTGATGTGTTGTTTTCTAGGTGTGTGCTAATCCTTTTTACTGTCTCAAAAACCTGGGTCCCTTTTAGTGTTGCTATTCTCATGTCTTAATATCAAATCAGATTGATATTCAACCTTTCCATTGTTTGCTACTTTGTTTACAAATGCTTTCGTTAAATTAGACTACTAGAGACACCACTTTAAAGTAACCTCCGTTTTGATTTAGTACAAGCTACTAACGTGAATATTATTTTATCTCATATCTTAATCACCTCTCTTGTTTTTCCTCTCATTCCAGCTACCTATTTTCTTGTTAGAGAAAACTGTAAAAAAAAGAAAGAAAAAAAAAGATAATTTTTAGTGCGGTCAGTGTGAGCTTGCACTAAAGGAAAATGAACTTTGGCTTGCAACTTCTTTGGTCAGACTAGACAATGTAAACTCCACCTTTGATATAGAAAATTAGTACCTCAAACTCGTTCAATAGTTCTTTATAAAATCCTAATTTTTTTGAGGACTACCAAAAACTAATTAGGGACGATTAATAAGACAAAATTAGGTCATTTTGAAGCAATCTCAATAATCACTTATCCATCTATTTTCTATAATGGCTAATCTATCTTTGCTTAATTAGTGTTAATTTTGATTTATTAGTTGATTAATTTGGTTATTAGAAAATGATTTGAGTTAGTTTTGGATTAGAAATCGAGAGTGTTTTAGATTGATTTTTCGAGTTTTAGTTTTGTACAATCGGTAGGATCATGATTTATTTTCCTACCTATTGTACAGTCGGTAGTTTAATGGAGTACTTAAACTACCGATTATGTAAGTTGCCCCAAATTGAATTTCTCAAAACTTTCAAAATTTCGAACTCTTCATCTTTCACAATCGGTAGGTATTGAAAATTTATATCTACCGATTGTAAACATATAATGAATTAAACTTTAAAAATTTTAACTTTTTAATCGGTAGTTTAAAGATCAATTTTATCTACCGATTATAATGGTTTTGTTGTCCAGGACTTTTATTGCAACAATCGGTAGTTAGTGAACATAAATAACTACCGATTGTGGATAATCGGTAGCACGAGAAATAAATAACTACCGATTGTACGTAATCGGTAGTTTAAAAACATAGTTATCTACCGAATATGTCGATTTTACTTAACATCTAACTTCGTAATACTATTTCAACATCCGGAGAAAAACTTGTTCAAATAAACTTACTACATATTGTTCATTAAACATGTTTAGAAAAAACTAAAAAAATCTGAATAAACGAAACAATACACATTATAGAAATTCAAAGTGATCAATCTCATTGGTAGATTACACTAAAACACTTAAGCAAACCTCTTCAACGGGTCGTATTACGCCCGGGACGACGTTCTTCACTTCTTCGGAGAATAATCAACACAAAAGGATTGTATTCTTCCATCATCCTTAGGATCTCGAAATGAGGTTGGTACCTGAAATCTGAAAGTTTCCATCTTCTCCATTCCTCCAGAGATCTGGCAACAACTTCATCATCAGTTTCATTCCTAATTCTTCTTTCATTCACCTTAGCGGTTAAAAAAGAAAATTCTAGTACTTCCCTTGTGATTTCCATATATCGACAAAAAACGCATGCTCTGTTCCGGTTATTGGGGTAACCGGTTTCATTACAAAAGTTAGCATGGATATGTTCTAACCATTCCATGCTCATTGAACCATTCATCCGACGTTCATGACTCCACGATCCAATTATATTTGTTCAATACACTATTGTCAATATGAACGTTGAAAACATAAAGAAAAAAAGACAAAACCCGAATATAACAAAAGGGACAATAAGCAAGCTTAACCCCCTTTTCTTGGTGTCATCCTAACAAAAACCAAACCATATCAAGAAAAAATATTTCATTATTTCGAGAATCGATAATATTCGAGAATCGATAATATGGGATTATATGAAAGCAATCTAATAGTAAATTCGTATAAATAGAAAAAAAAAGAGTGAAAAAAGAAGCCCCTTGCTGGATAATGTAATACTATGTTTCGACATAGGGATAAATCTTCCTCTAGGGTAAAATTCTCCGCATTAAGCCAAAAAATTTCGTAACCCGACATTAAATGAAAACAAGAGATTAGAAATTTTCACTGAAATGTAAAAGATGTGGATTTGAAATGGGAATAATAGATATAAATTCATTTATTTATAGGTGTATCAGAATACAAATTATAGCCGTTCATCAACGGTAACAATTCAGAATGGTAACAAAATTGGAAATCGAAAATTTTTAAAAAAATTTAACATTTTGTACAAGCACAATCGGTAGTTTAAGAAAATCTTAAACTACCGATTATAATAAGTAGCCCCAAATTGGAAATCGAGATTTTTTTAAAAATTTCAATATTTTGTACAAGCACAATCGATAGTTTAGGAAAATCTTAAACTACCGTTTATGATAAGTAGCCCCAAATTGGAAATCGAATTTTTTTAAAAAATTTCAACATTTTGTACAAGCAGAATCGGTAGTTTAAGAAATCTTAAACTACCGATTATGATAAGTAGCCCCAAATTGGAAATCGAGATTTTTTCAAAAAATTCAACATTTTGTACAAACACAATCGGTAGTTTAAAAAAATCTTAAACTGCCGATTATGATAAGTAGCCCAAATTGGAAATCGAGATTTTTTTGAAAATTTTAACATTTTGTACAAACACAATCGGTAGTTTAAAAAAATCTTAAACTACCGATTATGATAAGTAGCCCAAATTGGAAATCGAGATTTTTTCAAAAATTTCAACAATTTTTACAATCACAATCGGTAGTTTAAAAAATTATTAAACTACCGATTATGATAAGTAGCCCCAAATTGGAAATCGAGATTTTTTCAAAAATTTCAACAATTTGTACAATCACAATCGGTAGTTTAAAAAATTCTTAAACTACCGATTATGATAAGTAGCCCCAAATTGGAAATCGAAATTTTTGGAAAACTCCTGGACACTCTCAATCGGTAGTTAAAATTTTGTATAAACGACCGATTTTCGCTGAATGTACATAATCAGTAGTTTAAGTAATTCTTAAACTACCGATTACTAATTAATTTATCATTCGGCAAACCCGCTAACTACCGATTGTACATGTAAAATTTATAGAACATAACTTGTTAAAAATAAATCGATGGCAAATGAAATGATAACTCAAAAAAAGTACATATAATCATCTCAAACGGAAACCTTCAAACCAGAAATGTTAAACACTAAAATAATATCCTTCAATTTAACGATTACAACCTAATTCCTAACTTTTTTGGTTTTAAGAAGAGGAGCACGAGTAACAGAGGCTTCAGGTTCATCGGCTTGAGAAGCAGGGACATTGGCTCGAGGAGCAACACTCGTTGAACCGCGAAAACGTTTAGTCTTCTTAGTAGTTACATTCCTCGTCGTCGTCGTGATTGTACATGTATCTCAGAACTGAGGAGCATAATCTTCGTTATCAAGGTTGAGGAGGAGGTCTTTATCTCCCCCATTGAGGCACGAACCTACCTTGTTCGACAGAAATGCAATCCTTTTCTTCTGTTTTTAGGCAATAACAATCGAACGATTATTATCTATAATATTGACCCGTAAAACTAAAATCAAAAGGAAATAACATTAGTACCAGCCTTGCTAGGGATGACGGGTTGTCTTTGAAGATGGACCTATACTCGTGCACCCTGGTGCTCTTTCCTTTTTCTTCACGGATCACTTTAAGATGAGAATGCTCCCGGTACCATACCATATAGGCTGAGGTTATCTCATCACCTCGGTTTACAGGTCTCCTCTCGTCGATCATGTAACGCATTCTGTTGTTCCAATCTTCAACAGATGGGTTGGGCGTGTAAACAACTTGGATCGTGTCTTTACCACAAACACTATTTGGAACGTCCAATTTAAACTTGACGTGGATGTGAGGCCTAGGTTCTACTTGGACATAACCCATTTGACGTAGGACTCTACAGGCATTGTAGATTACATATCATGTTGGATGCCACAAGGGTCCAAAGTACATGGACAACTCAGACCTTCGCGCTATAATACCATCAGCTAGCTTTTTCCTGTAGGGATCAAAACATACATCTGGGGCCTCCATGGAGTCTAGGTTCTCCTGCTCCTTGAACCTTGAATGGTTGCCCGAAAAGATGTATTTTTGGCCTCGGGTTGTGCCTCTCTCCCAATCCGGCTTCTGTCTTGCCAACTCCAGGGAGGGAAAGTGATCGTAGATCCAAGCCTAATGAACATATCAAACCCAAGTATGAGAAAATTGAAAGAGCAAAAGAAGAAATAATAAATAGCAATCAAACCATCAATGGAGTTACTAAAATACCTGCAATGAGCTCATGTTCCCGGCTATTTGGCTAGTCTCCTCCCGGGATACCTTCCTCATCTCTTCCATCAAAAACGCAAGACAAACAATGCCCCACGAATAGTCTCTAACTTTGTGGATGGGATCCAAAAGTTGTAGCAGGTTGGCGTCAACCCGGTTGCCACTAGCATTTGGGAAAATTACACATCCCAAAACGCATATAAGATATGCAGTTGTTGCAGCTCTAACCTGGTCATCGTTGAACTCTGGGTTGGCCTTCTCTTTTTTCAAGGTGCCTCTGAACCTTTCCATCAGATGAACCATACTAAATTGCCTGGTTCTGTATTTAGCGCACCGGTCAAACTCTTCGTTAGAGGTCTCTCGGTCCCATCCAAAGCACTTCTAGGTCAAAGCATAAAGCTGGTCCCAGCTTAACTGCTTCACATAATCAAACTTGACCGTCGCACCATGGTCGGTCAGACCTAGAATCTGCACCACATCATCGGGAGTGATGGTCATCTCTCCTCACGGCATGTGGAAAGTATCGGTCTCTGGATAATACCGCCCCATGAATGCCGATATCGACACACGGTCGTGTTTTAACATGGAGTTTTTGGCAGCCGTAGATAGCCTCGAGATCATTATAATTTCCTGGAACCGAGGACACTCATCCTTCAACAGCCAGTCGTTCATCTTGTATGGTGCGGCAGTAGGTTTCAGTAGACGGACCGCATTAGAATGGTCCTAATATACACGAAGAATTAAAAACAATTAGAATAAAAGTTAACACTTCTACGAATAAGAAGACAATATGTTAAGAATGGTGTTTTATAATTATTACCTCGGTAGAGTAGATTTCTTTGGCCCAAGAATCCTTGTAGCCAAACAATAGACGTCCTCCGTCTCTTGGGAGCCCGGGGAATTGACCTTGTCGGGGACCCTTAATCTTCAGAGAGTCGGGGACCTTGTGTCCTTGTCTCTTCCTTGGTTGTTTCTTTGTACCAGTTTCTTCTTCTTCTTGGGTAGCATTTGGTCCACCTCCTTAGAAGTGTTGAGCTTGAGGAGCACTTGGTCCTCCTTCTTCGTTTTGGCTAGTGCTCTTTTATCGTCTAGCACTAGCGGTAACCTTCTTACCGCCTCCACGAGGAGGCCCCGATAGAATTGTATCGTGGGCTTGCTTTGATCGCCTTTCCCTTTTTTGATACAAGATAAAGAACAATTATTTCAGTACATAAAACGGTAGAAAAAGTAAGTTGAACTCAACATATTATTAACAATTGGTATTCAAAAAAACAACTTAACTACCGATTGTGTATAATCGGTAGTACAAAAAACAACTTAACTACCGATTGTTCACAATCGGTAGCTCGGGCTCTACATTAACTACCGATTGTTCATAAAAAAAAATGGGAACACAAAAGTCTATGGACACACACACAATCGGTAGTTATATAAAAAAATTAACTACCGATTATCACTAAATTTGGATCCAGTATCATAATCGGTAGTTTAGGTGTAAAAATAACTACCGATTGTGATCGATGTTTTTGAGGATCACTAACTAGCACAATCGGAGGTTTAACACTAAACGAAACTACCGATTATCACTACTTTTGCATCCAGTAGAATAATCGGTAGTTTATGTCTAAATCTAACTACCGCTTGTGATGGGTGTTTTTGAGGTTCACTGAACACTCACAATCGGTAGTTTAATCCTATACAAAACTACCGATTATTACGAAATTTTTATACATAAGAACAATCAGTAGTTTTAACCTAAAGATAACTATCGATTGTGCATGATCTTCATGAGCAATGAAGAACACTGCCACAATCGGTAGTTTAATACAACCACGAAACTACCGATTGTGCTACTGCACCTAAAACCCTTGGTATTCTACTCACTAATTCAAGCGGTTTAAGCAATATAAACACAAATCATGGTAAACCCCTAACCTTATTGGAGCCATCAACTGCTGGAGAGGCAGATTTTCGTATCCGGACTCCGTGTCTACTTCATCCTCATCGCTTTCATCGCTTTGTTCTTGAACAATTTCTCGATCTCCTGCAAATAGGGCAAATGGCGGCCACTCTGCATTAGGAGGTTGACAAGATGTTTGATTTTGTCGAGGCATCTTTAGATTGTAGTAAGTACGATTAATTGGTTTACGATTATACGATGAATTGGTTTACGATTAATCGGTTGAAGATGAGAAGAAAATGGTGGAAAATCGGTAGTTTTAAAAATGAAAGGAGAAGAAGAGAATCGAAAGTTTGAATGATGAAAGTGTGAAATAGATTTAGGTTTAGGTTTTATAAATGAAAGGATTTTGGTAATAATTAGATTAATGAAAGGTTTTATGGTAATTTTACATACCCCCAGGTTACCCCTTAGCTTCTCCCATTGGATGGCTTTAAAAAATTAACCCCTAAATGATTTTTGTTAGCCCTCAAACTCGCCAGGTATAAAATATTCTTCGTGTTTTGATAAATATATTCATCTGATTCCATCTCGAGTTAAACTCGCCGGGTATAAAATATTCTTCGTGTTTTGATAAATATATTCATCTGATTCCATCTCGAGTTAGCGCTTTAAATCATTGAGTTTAAAACGGTTTTTCTAATAAACTTCAATCTAATCAAATGGGACGTGTATCGATTCCTTCGAAAATAATAATAATAATAATAATTATTATTATTATTATTATTATTCACCCATTATTATTATTATTATTATTATTATTATTATTATTATTTTAGTCGTTTTGCATTTTGCATTTCATGTACTGATTTAATGGGTGAATTTTTTTTTCTTTTTCTTTTTGCTCAACTTTGAACTTTCGGCTACTGGTTAAAATAGAATACTACGGTAAAATTTTGTAGTACGTTTGATTAAGCTTATCATTTGTGGAAGTTCTATTGATACAATTTGACTACTGATATATATACGTAGATATGTTAAAAGTTACCGTAAAGTTTATGCCGAAATAAATAGAGCTCGTCAACCGGCTTTCCATTTGGATTTTCTTTAACGCTATTGTACAACCAACCTTTTTAATAATCCGTTTTCGGTTGCTAGCTCT
>JAJJMC010017500.1:3056016-3068208 GCA_023531435.1 Papaver californicum
ATTGTACAACCAACCTTTTTAATAATCCGTTTTCGGTTGCTAGCTCTGTACCGCCAATGAGAATTATAAATTTTCTTTAGTGCGCAATCAGTTGATGAATGAATTTTTCGATTTCCTTGATTTGGATATACTATTGCATGGGTATTGAGCTAGATGCAAGTATCGTCTTCATCCTCAATAAATGGTTAGTATGCATTTTTTCTATAATTAGGACCAACTCACTTGGGTTAAAACTATCAAGAAGTAGTACGGCACCATCATTCTCATGATAAATCTACTTGGGAGATCGAGTCCAACATAAAATGTTAGGATCTGAAGTTTTTTGAGGATTACCATTATAATTTTTTTGTTAAATTTTTGGATTTAGGGATCAAATTTTTTTAGGAGGTGTGACACCCGTAAAGTTTTTATAAGGTTTTGTATGGGTGTTTTTAACTAAATAAATTATCCCTTAGTAATTTTGGAGTGCATGTTTAGAAGAATATATTTGTGGAAAACTCTAGAAAACCTTTAAGCATGGATTACATGTGTTTTATCAAAAGAAAATTTTCTTTAAAAACCCAAACTTAGCTCTTCTTCTTATTTTTCTCTTGTTTTTACTGTATTCACTTTGATCTGTGAGCTTAATTGAAACCTGAAGAAGAAGAAGAAGAAGAAGAAGAAGAAGAAGAATGAAGATTTTGCTGACCAGTTCCTTGGATTTTGGTTGATTTGAATCGACAGTTAAGGTAGGGGGTTTTCTCTCAATTTTTCAGTTGATGTTTACTTCACCTAAATGTACTGAATATGATTAATTTCTCTGTGTTTATGACGATCTAAACAAATCCACAAATGGGTATTTGAGATATTTGTAAATCTCAAACTTTTATTCATAAACTTCTTTCAAATTATCCATGATATACTTTATGAGTTTGCACATGAAAACTTGATTTGAAGTCGTACTTTTGATATGATTTTTTGTGAACGATTCCCAACGTTTGTAAATGATTTTCTAAAAGTTATGAATGGTAAGCAGTCAACCAAGATCTGATTTTTGGTCATAAATCAAGTTTTGAATTGAGTTATCGAAGTAGCCTATTACATCTGATTTTTGGTCATAAAATCAAATTTTGAATTGAGTTATCGATGTAGCCTATTACTTGTTTGCTAAAATGAACTAATGAATAACATTTTGTTTTGAAACATGCAATGCAAATTTGAACTACTTATGAACTGATTTTGAGCTTCTATTAAACTTTGATTCTTGCGTTTCCATTAAAGAAGTATTTGAAACTCCCTTCAATAATACGAGCCACGGTTGATGATTTAGAGTTTAAACAAGTTCTTCATATTGTTTTTCGTCTCCACCGATAGACAAAAATAATGAATTTCATCATGGATTTTGTATTTGATTACCCTCCCCACCCTGTAACTCAAATACTTCAACCCAATGATTTGTCTTATAAAACAAGTTTGAAAGTTTTACAACCTATGTTGGTGCTACTCAACTTGAATTGTATTGCCTTATAAATTAAATCCATTAGTTACGTTTTCTTTGTTGAGATTGAATTGTTACCTGTTTTGTTGTTAAAAATTTATGTTTTTAACAAGATTCTTATGGGATGAATTATATCTTTACAGTCAACTATAAGCCTTACTCTCTTTTATGAATCTGTTATTTTGCTTCTATGTTCATGAGAATGCTTTTATTTACGAATAACATGATAGGAAGCTAGAGAGCTTTACTTTAGGAATGTCAGGCCTTAGTTGGCATCCTACCACCTTGGTGGCTACCCGGAAGATCGTTCGGAACGATGGATGGTACCCGACTATCCTGACGGTGGCTACGGCCATACAAATAGTAGAGTAACCTTAATTGAGATCTTATTCTCTATTTTGAATTCTGTTTGTGTAAGGATTATTTTCTGTACTATATCCTTGTTACTGCACATTGCTTACTTTATATTTTTCATGCTGACAATACGTATTTTGTCGTTGTAACCCCTACTGGCCATTCGCTCACCCCTTTGTTTTGTTTTCTCCCCACAGAGTACGAAGCGAAGTTGCACTAGTAAGCCGGGCAGAGCTTACAGCAGGCTTTGAGCGCTTAGAAAGTGAGTATTTTGTTAATTTTATGATGTTTATATCATGAGGTATCTGGGATAGTTAGTTTTGCTTTGGTCTCATGTCATTTTGCCACATTTTTGTTGTTATATATATGCTGGGATCTTGTACAAAATCTTTATGTGATTTGATTTGATATCAGATTTCGATCCAAGTTTTGTCGTATTTTTGTTGTGTACATAAAAGAAAAATGCTAAGGTCTTATTTTGGATGTATTTTAGACTGCATATTTGAACTTGGGTCTGAATATATATAGTAATATTTGTTTAGACTTCTACTCATGTATATCTAAGTTTTTCTGTAGCTATATGAATACTAATGACGCTGCGAAGTGTTGTGTACTCATTTTGGTTTAAATAAACTTTGTACTTAAGTGTAGTATATTTGTGTAGCCAAGTCGAGGCATTCTTCGGTCTAAACCTATCTTACCATGTATTTAGACTAACTAAGCTTTCAACTGAAGTATTGTGATGAGAAGTTGTTTTCCGTTATACTATTAGATTTAATTAAGCTAGTTCTAACGGATTTATGGAATTCTTTTTTCTTTTCACATACCTCCATTTTATTTGGTTCTTAGCTATATGATATAATCTTTGTTACCTAAGCTAAAATCTCCACTTACTCGGGTGAATATAGTGGTGACTTCTTTACACTTGTTGATTATTTTAAGTTCTTTCCTTTGGCCTTACAGACTACATGCTATACTTTAGTAGTGTTTTGAGTCTGTTTAATCTTAAGCTTAGAACTAAGTATTTAAATTGTTAAGCGTATTTATATGGAGAAATGAAATGAATCGATTCTTTCAAATTTCAAGGGATAGGTCTACTTGTTTGAGCTTCTTTAATTACTCATTTTTATTTGTATGCAGTATGTCGGGATGATTCCCTGTATTTTCTTTTTATATAATTGCTTTTTATCCATTGTTGCTTGATTTCTATATTGGCTGCATACTTTTACTGTTTTTATTTTTATTTCCGAGTGACGTAACGAGAGATTATCCTTGCTGGAAGGGTCGAAATGTAACCTGTTAGAAGGAAAATTTTCCGTCCATCACATTTATTGTATTTTGTTTATCTTACTCTTTACTTTTCTCACCTATAATCCTATGTTGACGCAAGTGTGGTTATATTTGCACTCTCGAAAGTTTGCTAAAAGGGCCCATATGAACAACAAGTGGGACGGTACTTGTTTTGGAAACCGTAGTTCTTCAACAGTAAGACGAAGAGTTTGAAGAATGAATTTCTGGATTTGAGACACCAATTGGATAACTTGATGATGGCAGATTTTGTTTTTTACCCTTACGATCAAGAATTAGTTGGAAAAGGGATGATTTGGTGTGAGGAATTTTTTTCTTCTGGACCTCTATTTCACCCCAAAGGATATGTAATTTTCAACTTGACAAAAGTGGCGAGACAATGTGATGATTTAGAAGAGATCCCAGGAACTCTACTCAACACAAGTATAAATTGAAGATACGTATCTCCAGGTTACATGGAGTGGTAGAACAACGTTTCGTATACTCGTGTGATACGAATATACGGAAGGCCCTTAATCAAGGACCGAGATAGAGCTCTCGGTGTTCTGGTAAGTATTGTTAGTCTCTAATGGTTTGTTAAGGTTTTTACATGAATTGTTAAATGTTTGTTGTTTGAAATGAAAATAGAAAAGACGAATCATGTATTGGATAAACAAAGCAAACCCATGTGTGGGAATAGGAGAAAATGTTGAGTTGAATGAAAGGAAGATTGCAGAATACAACAACCTGGAAGATGAACAAGTTGGTGCTATGTATGGGGAAACGGTGGAGACAGGGCCAAAGAGGAAAACCCAATGAAAAAGAGTGTTCGAGTTGCATCAAGTTGCGGCCACGACAAAGATGACCAACATGATAGTGGCGAAAATGATGGTACTCCAGAACTACCTGATAAACGAGGCTGGGATGCTCGTGGTGGTCGTGGTGCTGATGTTGATGAAGATGGATGAATTGATTCTTCTTTTCAAACTTATATCTTTAACTATGGATAACGATGAAGTCAAACTTGTGTCTTTAACTTTTTTATTTTGGAATTAAAACATGTTAGGTTTGTTAGTTTATGAATGAATTAATTTGGGCCAAAAAAATGCAGGTGCAGAAGCTACAATCAGTCGATAGGTACCTGAATAACGACAAATTCTAGTTTTTGGCAGAATACAAGCTTACAATCGGTTAGGCTTACAGAATAAGTTGGTATATACATTCGTATGGACTGATTCTTTGAGCCTGGGAAAACGCTAATATTTTTGTTGGTTTTTTAGGTTACAATCGTTGGTTGTGGAAAACCATATTGGCCGATTATAGTTGAGGAAATGCCAATTATTTCTGGTGGGTTTTAGCCTGAAATCTGTCGATGTGACATGCATATCATGACATGCATATCAACTGATTATTGTTAGAGGAAAAAACAATTATTTCTAGTTGTTTTTTAGGGTACAAAAGGTTGATATATATACTTTTATAAATCGATGTAGCAAGCAAAAAAAATTCAGCATTTTGTTTAGCCACAATCGGTTAATAGGGATATTCTTGACCGCCAATTGTGACCAATTATTTCCTTTTAGTTTTAAATTTTTCGAAAAAAATTTAATGGGCATTTTCGGTAAGACATAGCGGACGATCTTTTACACCAATGTATCGTACTCTCGCGACCAGGTCATCATAAAAAGTAGGGCTTTCATTGATTAGTAAACCTCCGGTGCTGGTAAGGTTGGGACCGTGGTCGTCCGTCTCCGGGTTGCCGGCCGATAAGATTTATGAGATGGACCAGACAGCTTGCTATTCCTTTCTAAGGAGTCAGCTGTCTGGGCGAGTCACCTTCTTCTAGGCTCCGAGTTACCTTCTTCTAGGCTCCGCTGTACGACACGGCACTCTCCTTCAAGTAGTTCTTGGGTCTTCCTCTATATAAGTAGGACCTCTTTGTCAAGCTCAATTGGTCCCAAACTTGCACATTTTATTGACTCCCACTTCATCCACTATTCAAATGAAGCTGGGAAAATAACATGGAAATCAGAAAAAGATATGGAGCTTGTTAAGTCGTTCATTCTTGTTTTCCACGAACGTTCAGATGAAATTTATTTTATGTTTTGGATGAACGTTAAAGGATTTTTTTTATGAGGGCATCGGGAATCCCTAAACATCACAAATTGAGAAACTTAGTTGTAACAACCCTACTTTCACATAACCTCGGACGATGATTATGCAAAAATATGTCATTAAAACTATAGAAACCAATCACATAAGCAGTTGTATGAAAAAAAAAAAGTCTAAGGATTTATAAATAGTTCTCGAAGACGCAAAGGGTCTAAGGAATAAGATTTAAATTGCGAAAGAAGTCTAATTCCCTAGTAATAAACTACCAAATAAAAATAAACATCCACACTGCCTCACAACTATAGTCCGTAAGAAAGAAAAAAAAAAGTGTAGATGTCCGTCCTCAGTTAGAAATCTTCAGAATATCACCCGAAACTGGAATCACTTAAACTCCTTATCTATCTTTAATGGCACCTGAAAAAAATAATCAACGGAAGTTAAACTCCAAGCAAGTTCACTAAGTCTTCGGACCACGACAAACCCAAGTTTAAACCAAGATGTCATAAATAATTATCCTCTAAAAATATAACGCCGCAGTAAATTTAACAAGAGCCTATAACATTTAATCAATTTGTCAACCTTATTAGGATTCTCAAACAAGCAATTGAACTCACCACTGAAGTGCCAACTGTATACCTGTAGCATTTCTACTTCGTTAAGATTTTTGTGAACTGATCTCGCCCACCAAAACAAGAGAGAGACTCAAATAAAACACCCAATTCAGCGACGTACGCTTCGGAATGATGTAACTGAACAAACCTCATACATCATTTTTTTATACATTGAATCAAGATGCCCATTTTAGAACACATAATTTAAATGATATAATAGGACTAACCTCATACACCATTTAAGATTCGATTTAGATCACCCGGGTTGTATACCCCGGAATCTAACATCCAGATCATGTAAGTCTAATGTTTAAACTTACACAACCACTCAAATCCTCTAGCAATAACTAATATTCATAGGTTTATCCAAACACCCAGTGTATCAGTATCCAACTATCCACCCCTCTCACAGCTACACATCACACACTCTAAGGAGTAGATCAAGCAAATTTATTGTTTCACGAGTTATTATATTCCATCGGTGTACCACTAGACCACCATCGCAACCAAGCTAACTGACCCTGGGTGGCCGGTGCATATTTTTGAATGACTATACCACTTGAAATTCAAATCTATATATACATAAGACAAACTAATCTTCCCAAACCATTTGAGAGCCCTTAAAAATAATGTAATACAGTACAATCGTTAAGTATTATTTTACCATTCACATCTATTGTGTGTCTACCCTTCTATGATCCAAAATAAGATGGTGCCTATGTATTTCAAACAAGACGCAAGACTCAAACTTTATCTAACATTGTCATACTCCAGTAATATTCACAATTTCAAATCCCTAAACGTATAAGTTAAGGATTTTAGTCTCCTAATGGTATGTACAAGAGCATGGGACTTAAATTCCTAAAGTATCAAATTCATTTTTAAGAAAGTGTGAAGGGTCAGGTTGATCTCACACCTATGTACACCCACAAATCACCAAACTAACAGCATATAGCAAAAGTGTCCAAACTAGATAAGATTTGATTACCGATCCTACTTTCCTATAATGATAAGCATGATTTCAAGATATTTCCTAAGATTTCAAGATAAGCATGATAAACAGTTACCACAAGCACATAAGCACTACACAGTTACCACTAAAACACCAGCACTACACTGCAATATGAGATACAAATTTCTAAAGCATATTTCTATCACGAAGTCTTGGTAATCACCTACAGAACCCAATTTAAATCTAAAGTTCACCCTAACACAAAGAAAAAGCAAAACTTGCCTCAATTCCAGTAGTATGTAGTCTCCACCATCACGAATTTGAATTTATTATCTTTAGCCCTAAACTGAAATCGCACCGCATAGAAACACCATTAGTATTTGTAAAGAGAAATGATTGCCGAATTCATCCAGGTTAATCATTGTTAACAAAACATTAACTTTTTTATTTCTTTGCAACAGATTTCACGCCTATATTCCTTCTTTTTCAGCCAACTAAGTTCCTAACTCTTTTCTTCCTGGATGTGAAGGAAAAAGTTTTTAATACTTATAACCATTCCCAAATTTATTCCGCTAAGTTTTATTTTAACCTAGATAGACTATTTCAAACTTCTCTAAGGGCTTTACTACTGGATATGGGCACCAACCCTTATAATAGATATATATTTATTTCTATACATCCATCTTAACCCTACATAAATTCGGATTATTAAGGCAGGTATTACAATCTACCCCGCTAGAGAAGGATTTTGTCCCCAAAATCTAAATTTTACCTCTGTAACAAAGACATGCGGGTAAGAACGACGAATAACATCCTCACTTTCCCAAGTAGCTTCTCGTTCGTCTCGTGGATTCTACAACACCTTAACAAATGGTATTGCTCGAGACTGTAGTTGTCTTACTTGTCTTTCTAGTATACGGATTGGTTTTTCCTCGTACGTAGCATCTGGTTTCACCACGAATTCACTTAGGTTTGCTTGTTGAGATCGCTCTTCATCCCGTAAGTGCCTACATAGCATGGAAACATGGAATACATTGTGTACTCTAGACAATTATGGTGGTAAATCTAGTTGATGCGCCACGTTTCCAATCTTCTTAGTTATTGGAAAAGGTCTGATAAACCTCAAAGCCAATTTTCCATTTTTCCCAAACCTCATCACACCTTTCGTGGGACACCTTAAGCAACACTTCATCCCCAACTTCAAGCGGTAATGGTCGGCGTTTTCTTTCTGTATAACTTTTCTGCCTACTCTGAGCCTTACGAAGACAATCTTTGACCATTAAAATTTTCTCCGTAGTTAGTAGAGCCAAATTAGGTCCCAGAAAACTCTTTTCTCCCACCTCTGCCCAACACACTGGTGAACGAAAGGGTCTTCCATAAAGAGCTTCAGAAGGAGCCATACCAATGCTAGATTGATAACTGTTATTGTAAGCAAATTCAGCTCACGGTAGATATTCATCCCAATCACCTTGGAAATCTAACACACACGCCCGAAGCATATCCTCCAGTATCTGATTAACTCTTTCTGCCTGACCATCTTATTAAGGATAAAATGATGTACTAAGATCTAACTTTGAACCCATAGCTTGTTGGAAACCTCTCCAAAATTTGGAAGTGAATTGAACACCTTTATCCGAAACAATGGAGATTGGAACTCCATGCAACACCACAATCTTATCTACATAAAGCTTGCATAATCTATCCACGTTGTAAGTAGTATACACTGGTAAAAAGTGTGCTGATTTAGTCAACCGATCCACTATCACCCAAATATAGTCATGTCCTCTCTTTGATCTAGGTAATCTAACTATAAAATCCATAGAGATATTATCCCATTTACGTTATGGAATTGGAAGTGGTTCTAATGCTCCAGCTGGCTTTTAGTGCTCAATCTTAATTTGCTGATAAGTTTCGCATTTAGAAACGTATTCAGCGATCTCTTGCTTCATTCCTGACCACCAAAACTGTCTTCGCAAATCCCTATACATTTTTGTACCACCAGGGTGGATTATGTAACGACTACGATGAGCTCCATCTAACACCTCATGTCTCAAATGATTTCAAGATATTTACTAAGATTTCAAGATAAGCATGATACATAGCTACCACAAGCACATAAGCACTACACAATTACCACTAAAACACCAGAACTATACTGCAATATGAAATACAAATTTCTAAAGCATATTTCTATCACGAAGTCTTGGTAATCACCTACAGAACCCAATTTAAATCTAAAGTTCACCCTGACACAAAGACAAAGCAAAACTTGCCTCAATTCCAGTAGTATGTAATCTCCACCGTCACGAATTTGAATTTATTATCTTTATCCCTAAACTGAAATTGCACCGCATAGAAACACCATTAATATTTGTAGAGAGAAATGATTAACGAATTCATCCAGGTTAATCATTATTAACAAAACGCTACTAACCTTTTTATTTGTTTGCAACAGCTTTCACGCCTATATTCCTTCTTCTTCAGCCGACTAAGTTTTTAACTCTTTTCTTCCCGGATGTGAAGGAAAAAGTTGTTAATACTTATAACAATTCCCCAATTTATTCCGCTAAGTTTTATTTTAACCTAGATAGACTATTTCAAACTTCTCTAAGGTTTTAGGGCATCCACAGTCACGCGATTATCTAAAAGTCTAAAGATCAAAAAAAATTAATCTTTACTCTGGCCCAAGAACAACCATGGATAGTCAAGCGGGGTTCTAGTATTGCGCATAATATTGAGCGAAGGCTTAGGGCTACGCTTGAGAAGACGGACGGGATACTACAACTTCGCTTGCTCCAGACGGTGTGATAGGGTACCGCCGGATGTGTAGCGGAATGCCAACTTAACGCCCAAGTCCAGACGGTACCCTAGCACCTCGCCCAAACGACAAAGCGGTTCTCCAGAAGCTCGTCTGGTGAAGTGAAATTTTAGCACCACGTCTGAGTAAATTGTGCGTTTGCGAAAAGAACGTGTGCGAAAACAGCGTGTGAGCGAATGGGACGGGCAGTGTCCTAGCGCACCGCCTGGTATTTCCAGGCGAGCTGCTAGGAGCCCGCCCCACTCTAACTTCGTTTTTTAACCTAAAAACCCTAATTTTTTCACTTCTTTCTCTTGTAGCCGCACATAGCTTCTCCAACAACACCCATCTCCTCAACCCAACTTCACACTAACCTTCCCAAACGAGAACCCAAAGTCCCCTTACAAAATTTTGAGACTTCGCTCAAGATTTTTCCAAGCGCAATCAAGACATCTTTTAACAAAAAAAATAGTATAAATTATTTTTGTTTTGTAAATAAAAAGTAGAGTATTTTTTTTGATGATTTTGTAGTTAAATTGGTTATATATGTTGAATGATTAACCATGCAATTATCATGTTATAAATTGATTATCGAATTGTAATTATTAGGTTGTAATTATGGAATTGGAAAAATATTTAGGGTTTATGAATGTTATAAATTGGGTATAAAAAATTGTTGATATTTGTTGAATTGAAGATATAATTGATGGTGTTATTGTTTAATTTTAGTTGGGTTGTGGTTAATTTTTTGATAAATTGAGTAGATTGTCTAGAAAATTTGGGAATTTGAAATGTTTATATTTTAAAACATATGTGTAAGGAAGTTTTTGCAATTGAGGAACTTTCCAAATTATTTTTTCTTTTCATATTACTTTTTCTTACTGTCATATGCTATTGTTTCTTGTCTTGTCTTACTTTTTCAAACTTGTCTTACTGTTTTAGCATTGAAATAAGAAAAAGCGTGTATTGTCAAATATCCAGTCTGACATTTTTCCCTTTCACGTTTTGGTGATTTGCATTTCATTGTCCTATCAACCTACAATTAATATCTCTGAATTGCCAACGTTCATTTTTGCATTGAAATGGTGACCGTGTATTGTCAATTCAATTCTCAAAATCATTTCTGAATCTTCCTATAAATTAACTCACCCAATTCTCCAATAATACAAACCAAAAATACCACCATCTCTTCCAATACAACCAACGAAAAAAAGAAAATGGCAAACTCTCTAAATAACATTCACAACTATGGTTCCTCTTCTTTTATTCCTCCTCCTACTACTTCTTCTTCTTCTTCTTCACTAGGCGATGATGATAACAATAGTTATTACTCATCAGACGAAAGTTCACTTGCATTGAACTATAATAACCAAGCACTCACTACTGGGTTAATTGTTTCAAGTATGAACTGGCCACATACACGTATACAAATACCAAGAGACCGTGATACCGGTGCCAAAATTCTATGGAGAGATTAATTTTGCAGAAACCCGACGTTTCCTCCAAATGTATTCCGTATAAGATTTAAAATGCGCCGAGAAATATTCAACCGTATTTTGGGTGATGTTGTGGCGGTAAATAATTATTTTGTTCAAAAAAAAGATGTTTGTGGTGTTCTTGGATTAACCCCTCACCAAAAAGTGGCTGCCGCAGTAAGAATGTTAGCTTACGGATGTGCGGTGCAATAGATGAGTATTTACGGATCGGAGAAACCACAGTGTTGGAAGCTACTCGTAGGTTCTGTAAGACGATAGTCCATCTGTACGAGAAAGAATACTTGCGTACACCAACTAAGCGTGATGTTGAACTGCTTCTTGCTGAGAACAAGGAAAGGGGATTTCCGGGGATGATTGGAAGTGTTGATTGCATGCACTGGAAATGAGATAAATGCCCATCGGCTGAATCTGGTGCTTATACTGTGTACAAGGGTAGTGAAAGTATTATCCTGGAGGCAGTGGTGTCGTATGATCTTTGGTTTTGGCATGCATTTTTTAGTATGCATGATTCTAACAATGATATCAATGTGATGAACCGTTCGTATATCTTCAGAAAACTAATCAACGGTAAAGCACCGGCAGTAAACTTTGTTGTCAACGGAAATCAATACAATATGGGGTATTATCTGGGTGATGGAATATACCCAGAAATAGCAACTATTGTGACTACGTTTAAACACTCAGATTCTCAAAAGAAACAGAAATTTTCTGCTATGCAGGAAGGTTGTCAAAAAGATGTAGAACGCAGCTTCGGGGTGTTGCAAAATCAATTTGCAATCATCAAACAACCAGCACGAATGTGGAATCCAGACGTGTTAGCATATATAATGAAAATTTTCATCATTGTACATAATATGATAGTGGAAGATGAGCGTTTACCCGGTGATTGGCCGCATGAGTATGAGCAATGCAGCCACGATGCACCAGTAAATATTTCTAGACACAACACTCTTGAACTTTCGAGAATGAGCATTGACCAACGCAGACGTGCAGTATTCGATAAACAGACTGGGGTTCGTATGCGAAATGACTTGATCGAACACATATGGTCACATTTTGGTGAAGAGTAACAATTTATAAATACTCTCTATAGGTTTTGTGGGTAA
>JAJJMC010017500.1:3068308-3079801 GCA_023531435.1 Papaver californicum
GGCCACTAGGGGCACCTAGGGGTTTAAAGGCTTGCTGCACATGCTAAGTGTTGCCACGATTCCTGCGAAAGTGATTGTAGCTTTATTTATTATGTCTTGTTATATGACAAAGTTCATTTTATATCTGAAGTGTCAACGTTCATTTTTTTAAATCAAGTAAAATAAAACCGTTGTATTTGAATTAATTTTTAAAAACAAAACAAATTGAAATTTATAATTAAATTAGGATACATTAAAAACATAACAATTTATTGGTTAAAAATAAATTGAGAATAACTAAATTAATTAATAAAAGTTGAAACTTAATATGACAACTTCTATAAGACCGGCCTCTATGATTGGTTTAATCTTTTCTTCAAAATTTCTGCCTTCCTAAGTTCGATGTATTGTCTTGATACATCATCCATTCCGGACAGATCCATCGTCATTATACGAAACTCCTCTTCTGCTTCTTTCCTAGCTAGTTTTGCTGCAAACTTAGATTCTCTATGTGCCATCTGATAGGTGCATAAATCATACATTTTAAGTAGTTTTTCCTGACCCTTATTTGCTATATTTGAGTGAATTACTATGTTTTATTATTACTTTCGAAGTTTAGTTGTCTTTTCAGGTTACAGTTCAGAAACCTGCTGAATGGAGCTGTATGAGAAGAATTACCGAGGAGCCAGTAAAACTCTGCTTAATTCAGGCGTTTCACCCTCCGCAGTGTAGGAAATTGAATTACGAAGCCAACGGCGAAAGAACGAGGTCATTCTGATCTCATATGAAGAAGTTATGGGCAAGGCCACATGTTGGCAAACTAGCTTGTGCTGCTAGCACCCAGGCGCTAAGTTGGCTAAACCGTAGGTGCTAAGGTGCTAAGTGGTTAGTTGGAGGTGCTAGAGTGGTTTGGTGGACTAGTGGCTAACCTTGGTGGAGTAGTAACTAGCTTGGGGAAGTCATATGGGATTAGGAAAGAATTTGGAGTTGCTATATCTTGTTGGGATGGAATAAGGAAACTTAGCACATTTCCTAATTCCACTAGGATTGTGAAAGTGGCTAACTCAAGTTCTATAAAAGGAACTCAGGCCTCTCTCGTGGCAAGCCTTTTGGAGAGGTAGCTATAGCACATATTGGAGGTCCAAGGGATATTTGGGGGTCAGGTTTACTATACAAGGAAGGACACAAGTCTACTCACGTAAGGAAAGCTAAAAACGCAAGGATTCTCGGCTGGGCTGGATTTAGATTTTACTCGGCTTGAATTTCCCTCACGTATAAGAGGGAGAAGTTGGCTGGAAATAGAACATCATCTAATTCACGTTATCATACAGGAGATTAGGTTGGAGGAGAAGAAAAGAGGCGCAAGAACACAACAAAGGAAAAGGGGACAGCGCAACTTGAAGGCTGGCCACTTTTTCATACAAGCGATTCTGCAGAAACAATTCTTCGCTATCTTTCCGGGTTTGATTGTATTTTCTTTATTAATTTCCATGGGTTTTGAGAAACCCATGATGAGCTAAACCCTCTATATTGGTTAGGGATGTAATCTGAAATTGGAAAACATGTTTATCAATTGAATGGCGCATGCTCACATGTTCATGTTGTTTTTAATATCGTTCATGTTCTACTGATTATAATGCCATGTATGATTGATTGTTTGTTTGTTTGAGTCGCGAATTGAATAAGCATGCATTGATATCTACAACTAAATTAGAGTTTTCGATCCGGAATTGTCGAAGGACTCTGGTTACAAGTAGTATAGCATATTTGTTAACGATACTTAAAATTGCCATGCAAGTATGTGTAGAAGCTTGACCTAGGTTGAATCCGAGTTGCACTTTGCGCCGGGTTACTTAGAATAACCTCAACTCACAAAGACCATTGCTTTCATTGGGTTGAACTTGTGTGGTGCATTACACCAAGTTATCCGGTGTTAAGGATTCAGAGAGTGGCGAGATACCCTCTCTGATGATATTAGGAGTTTTGCCGGAGTAGACCTGCGATAGGATGCTTTAGGGTTATTGGTGTTACTAATGCATGAATGTTGAGTATGCTTTGATTGATAACATGTTGGAAAACTGACGATGAATTCTCTAACCAATACTTCTCTCTCTGATATTCGTTTTTATTAATCTGCTTTAGTTTGTTTTAGTATAATTTAGTTAAAATCACAACAAAAACCCTCCCCTGTTTACTTGCGTAATTGAAAGTAATTAACAATCACTAGCCTCTCTGTGGGAACGAACTTGTTCTTATTTGCTATACTTTAATCTATTTTGGAAGAGTAAGAACTCGATTATTTTGGTTGATTACGACACGACCACCATCTTCATTTGTCTTTGTTCCGTATATTTGGCGTTGAATTTTTGTTGCTCTCTATAAATATTTTCCATCATTTCCTATTGGACGCTAAATTTTGCTTTCCCTTTTGTCTTCTGTCGTTTCGCCTCTTTTTTTCTCATTGGACGGATTAATGTGTTAGGGATATCTCCTATGTCTTCATAGCCACTGGTGTCATCTAGGCATAAGTCTTGTGTTTCCTGGTTGTCATGACCGCTGTCGTAATCTGACTCAGCTCTCCGATTTCAGCTACAGCTCACACGATTCTAGCTTCGAAGTACTCTTCGCAAGTTTGATTCACTTTCTCTTGTCAATTTATTAGCGAGTCTGACCTTTAGCAATGGTAACCCCAACGTGGTCGTCAACGTCAGTTTCTGTATATCCAAAGTTACCTTAGAATCGCTTTCTGAAACAGCTGTCGAAGCGTTATGCTGAGCCTGACGAAGCGTTATGATGAGCGTTCTGACTCAGCTAGGACGCCGCTTGCTGCTGAACGAAGTTCTAGTGCCCCGCTTGATCATAACATTTAGTCGTCGATTAGAGATTACTTTTGATCATCTACAGTGGATTTCAGCGATTAAAGATTACTTTTAAACGCACGGCTGTGGCTCCATTTTCTCGACTGAAGATCAAATTTCATCTTTGATCCGCTTTTTAGTCGACGACTGCAGTTGCTCTTACTACTGGATATGGGCACCAACCCTTATAGTAGATATATATTTATTTCTATTCATCCATCTCAACCCTACATAAATTAGGATTACTAAGGCAGGTATTACATTAGCGTTTAGATTCAACAACATCAAAAGGAATATGTGAGAGTACCGTAAAATTAGAAGAATGGTTACCGACTATCATCCTTAAGCTTCTTCTAGAGAGAAAGTGAGTAATTCAACATGTTTATCCATATCTCATCGTTCACGTTTGCATACTAACGTGTTATTCATTTAATTTCAGATCGAACGACTTTGTAGCATATGACGAATACGAAATGATAAACGATGATTCATGCATATAAAGAAATGCATATAAAGAATATAGCGTGTTGAACAAGCATGCTCGGAGATTCATTGACGATGTATTAATATGCAAGATTCAAGAATACACGTACTAATTTATATAATGTGCTAATTTTCTAAACTTTGTAATGCATTAATTTCTCATAACTATAAATAAAAAATTTCTTTATAAAAGTGTAGCACAATTAATTTATATGAGCTCCCACATCAACCGATTATATTGTGAGAATTGACCTATATATCAAACAATGTCCGTCGATTTATATTGTGAGAATTGACCTAATATATCAACCAATGTCCGTCGATTTCTAGTGTTCTTCGTGGATGAAGAACACAACCCATAATCGGTATAGTATGCCATCATATCTACTGGTTCTAGTTTAATGTTCTTACATAGCTAACACAATCAATTAACACTAAATAATCAGGGATATATTAGCCATTAAAGGTTCTTAAAATTACTTCATATGATCATACTTTAACTTACTGAATAGGCCTCAAATGATTGGAGTAGGCCCGCCTAGCCAGGTAAAAAATAACTGCTCACAGTGCAAGATGTCTAACAATAGTTTAACTGTAACCTAAAGTGCACAGCAATTACCAGCTCGATATTTCTGGTTCGGAAACTTCTGATTTCTGGCTAAAATTCGTTTAAACCTAACACAGATATAGAATGCAACACAAATCAATAGTAAAAAATAAGACAACAGTACAAGAACAAATTAAAATTTCAAAGTGATGAGCAAAACTTTCAAGTTTCAAATCCTTCAAGGATATTAATCTCGGACTAAAACATGTGGCTTGATACGGATAAGAAAACTTCCTAATAATCCAAAAGAAAAACAAATTACAACCTGATGAACTAATTTAGTACTGAACTTAATGGTTTTTTCTTCAACTAGGAGCAAGGATGGGGGGCTTCTCAAACAATGGCATTGGCTGCACTTGCAATCCTAGGCCACAAATCTGCACATTCCTTTCCGATAGGGCCAGTGATCGCAGAACCTGCACGTAATACAACCACAAACACCAAGCAAAGACATAAGAACTACAATTGAATTCAGGCCAAAATAAGAGAAAAGGTTAGTGAGCAAACTTGCTAAATATAGATATCATCGGTCTCAATGTCATGGAGTTTTCTTGTTTACAGTATCTTGAAATTTTATTCAGCCAAAACATCTTGAGAGTATTTTGTATGCCATCTTGAAGTTGATATACTATATTTCTTATTGTGCAAGAGAGAAAAGATAAAAAAAGAAGTTGCCAACCTTTCATTTCTCCCTTTGGGTTTACAATAACTCCGGCATTGTCTGCAAACACGAAAAAATGACCAAAATCAGACCGAAATAAAACAATTCAAATTTAGAGGCTAAGCACATAGGAAAAAAAATAAATATCATACAGCCAAATTTTGGTACAATAAGTAAGAGCATAATTAAGTACTAATCAACAGATTAAAAGCACAATGACAGTTAAACGGCTTTACAACACAACAGATAAAGATCTCCACTTGTGGGTATTAATAATAACTAGGGCCAATCTTTATAATACAAAAACATTACAAGTTCGGCAATACATTTTTCCTTAGAAGATTTAGTTACAGAATAAATTTAAGGCACCAATACATGGAGGAAAAGACCCAAATGCTAGGAAATTTAAGTATCAAAATGATTTCATCACACGGTCACAATCACCATCTAACCTAAACCACTGAACTCTATAAATGCTGCTCAGGTAACCACTCAGATCAATGTTGTGCTGGTCAGCACCACGTTGACTTCACATCAAGTAAATGTACTTTCGTTGAATATTGAGCTCTCACCATTGCAGTATACTTTATGCTACTGAGGTAGTATTTCAACAGAAAAGGTTTAAACTTTAAAGAGGTCAAGAAAAAATGAAGCAAAAGAAAAAAAATTGATACAACAGCATCAGCAACGAGAAAAACTGTGGTTGAAACACAAACTCCATATATCAAAACAGATCCATCATAACCAACATGGCCATCAATAAATTTCAATACATATTTTGACATACGTTGCTCAGGTAACCGCTCAGGTAAACATTGTGCCAGTCAGCACCATGATTACTTCACATCAAGTACAAGTACTTTCATTAAATTTTGAACTCTCATCATAGCAACACTATTGATGCCTTTGCGGGATTCGGGAATACGATAAAACTAGATCAGCAAAATATATTTAAGAAACAGCCACCAAGGTAATATGACTTAATGAAGTCTGTGACACAAAGGTCGGCATATAAAATTTTTAAACTGCAGCACAAAGTAGATATTACCCATCAATTTGCCAAAATCAGTAGCATCATATAATCTAAATTAATGAATTCAATATCATGATTGTTTGTTTATAAACCTTGTTCTAGAAAATGGTTTTAATGATTTACTATTAGTGTCTGCAAATACAGAATACAGTGCTAATTATACAACCTTATCATGCTTCAACTTTACAATACTACAGCTTCCCTGAAACTAAGTAAACAACTCCAATCACTTCAGAGTTTCCAAACATCACTAATGGCAATCCATACAAAAACCAATAATTCAATATTTTAACATACAAAAATTAAAAAGATCTTCCATAAAAAATGCATTCCAAGAACAAAGACAAAAATAAAACCCTAAAATAACAAGAGAGAGATGTTATTATTATACCTTCAAAGTACATGAAGACACCATCCTTACGGCGCCAAGCTTTACGTTGTCTAACAATAACAGCAGGCATAACTTTCTTTCTAAGATCTGGTTTACCTTTCTTAACAGTAGCCATAACCATATCACCAACACAAGCAGATGGTAATCTATTAAGACGACCTTTGATACCTTTCACTGAAATGATATACAGATTCTTAGCTCCTGTATTATCAGCACAGTTCACAGTTGCTGCTACTGGTAGACCCAAGGACATCCTAAACTTGCTTCCTGCAGTTCCTCCCCTACCTGTTCATCAAAAAAGCAAAAAACAAATGTAAGTTTCTAAGAATCTGATTTAGAAGTAACAGGAAGCATAAGGACGATTGATATGGAGGTAATCATACGTTTGGCCATTTTTGATAGATGAAGATTTCTTCTCTCTTCTCCTCGGCTCTTTCTCTCTCTAGAGGTTGAAAGATATAGAGATTTAGGGTTTGGGGTTTTTATAAATTATAACTATGGAAATGGACTCTTTAACTTGTTACGGACCTCAAGATTTGGGCCCAATTTTAGGCACATGTTGTGTAATTCTTGAGCTAAAGTATAAGGCCCAAAGCTTGTAGTTGTGCTGCGTGCTGTGCAAAACGCACTCGACTCGTGTAAACCCAATAGACCCTACCAAAATTATTGGAATTGATAACTATCCGTTTTACTAGGCGAATTGTACCGCCAAGCAGTTTTTTTCGTTAATAAAATTTTATGCGTCTTTATTATTTATTTTACTTCATCATTATATTTTTTAGCTTTATAATTAAAGTAAATACACTTGTACGTTAATCATCTTTTGGTAACAATTTCATACTTGGTTCGGTTTGAACTTTGATTATTACCAAGATTCATCATACTGAAATAATCTTTTGGTAATTATTGTTTCGATAATATTATACAAGATGAAGTTTGCATAAGTTGATATCGAAAAGATAGTGGTGTACTAGGTACCCTCGTCATTTAATAAAGAAAACTATATGATACACATAAATAGAATATAAGACATTTTCGACCATAATAGACCTGCCTTCTTGAGAAAATTTGATTTCTTCATTTATATAACTTAGATTTCATCCTTTAAAAACTGAGAAACGAACTTTCTTGTTTACGCTGATGAATAAAGGTAATCCAAGGTACTTATCTTCGAGTTTCATCTGTCCCAGTTTTAGAATACCATACTCTCAAAAGTCTCCTTAACAATTATAAGTAGGAAGGGAGATAGAGGATCTCCCTGCCTAATTCCTCTTGAAGGTTTAAATGGCTTGTAGGGAGAGACGTTTAACATAACTTTATTTTTTAAGTGGTGTTGATGCATTGATGAATAATTGAACACCATTTCTCATATAAACCAAACTTATTGAGAAAAACAACAATTAAGGATCACTCAAGCTTATCAAAGGCTTTTTACATCTCCATTCAATCAATACAAGTCTTGCATGATCTATATCACAACCATCCAAATTCAACAAGAACAAGTGTTGTTAGATCTTTACTGATAAGAGAAACTGTTTAGGTTGGTTAGCGTACTACTAGTAAAGATAAACAACATAATACGGGAAGGAAGGAACATAAGACACTAGAAGATTTGTTAACGAGAAAAACTGCAATCTAGCAGAAAAACCCCGAGACCTCGTCCAGTTTGAACACACAATGCATTAAGCCGCTACAGACACTAGCCTATTATCAGACTTTATACTGGAATGTAGTTGAAACTGAATGTACCCTCCAAGCTGTTCAACCGCAGTTGTGCCCCTTACGTCTCTTGGATATCGAAAAACCCTACGCACACGATTCCCTTAGCCTACGTCCTTTACAGGCCTAGGAGTTGTTCTACAGTTTTTTGTGAAGACTAGTGTGACCTTGCCTCCAACATGACACCTGTTTGATTTCCTTCAGATATTTTCAATTAAGGTAATGGAAATCTATTTGCTTTGAATGATTTTCAAGTAAAAATTATGTTAAAACATCAACAGTTATACTCTTCAAAACTTATAGAGATACCTAATTGATTTTACCTTACAAAATATATCTAAGTCAGGCTTAGATCATAATCGTGTGAAATTAACAAGGTCTGAGAAGAAATACTCCTTGTAGTTTTTATAGATCTTATTCCCTAATTTGTATTTATTGAACGGACGTATAACAGAAGAGACAGACTTTTACAATAGACAAGAACTACGATGATTAAGATAAAATTTCTGGATAACAAAGATCTATCATGTAAAAGATAGTTTGACCGGGCTTCAGAAATCCCAAGTGAAGACTATAAGAATCATTATTTTATTATGTTTCTCGAGGAAACCTAGGTTTATGTATGACAACTTTTTCAGTAACATGAATGCACAGCGTGCAGGGATTGAGATTCTTAGTTGTAGAGAGTCTTATATTTATAATGATAAATAAGACTAGGTTGCTTAAAGTTCAAACATCGATTACTTGCATCCAAAATAAATTCTTGAACTAGTTCTCGTGTTTACGAATTACTTTGATCCCAAGTTATTTTTATATGCTTAGAACATCTTTTTACTTTGGTCTCAAATAAACTTATTTTCTTAGTTAGGACATTCTAGCAATAAAGTGTTTTTTTTCGTTGATAGAAGCCTTAAGAATGGTAATCAAGTACTTCTGAAATAAAGGTACTTCTAAGATCTAGCTTATACTCAATTAGGAAAAAAATTAACTTACTCACAGTAGCATATGGTACCAATAATAGAAACCAATAACCGTAAAAGGAGTTTACCTTATAATACAAAGAAAAATGATGCATACATGTGTTTGTCTATAAGGACCATGCACCTTAAGTTCACGAGTTAACCAGTATAGTCTGTGATTCAAACAAGCGAGTTACAGTTTTAGTAGCTGCCATATTTCTTACAGTTCGCGAACTCATGTACTATTGATGTCAACATAACTTGTAAAAAATTGTATAGTTCACGAAATACATGAAAAATTGGATGTCAACAGAAAACACCCCAATTTGCACAGTTTGGGAACTCCAAAAGCTATTTTACGAACTCTATGAAAAATTAGATGCCAACATAAAAAGCTTCAAATTGCACAGTCCGTGAACTGCCAAAAGTAGTTCGTGAACTTGAAGGCAATTTGGAGTTTTAAGGTACTTCTTGCGCAAATATAGTTTATTGAAAAAAAGTTGTTTTGAAGGACCATAAAATTTTTGTTTCCAACGGATAGGGTTACGACCCGCTTTGCAAGCTCCAATTCTCTGATACGTCACTCGAGAAACCAGATTTTCAAATTATTCGGACTTGTTTGATTTTTTAAGCAAAAGTTCATTGATTTATCCCAAACTGCTTCATAAGCAGGCAAACATTGCTTTTATATTTCAAGGGTCATCGAATCCAACATATGATTCCCTTCGTTTAATTGTGAAGATACAATATCTCCTGTCAAAGTAGTCGGATACCAGCCACCGTTATATCTAACGGTCTTCCGGGTTGCCTACTCGTTGGTGGGAGCCAATTAAGGCATGACAACACATATCGTATTAGACGTGTAAGGGATGACCGGTGCCAATGCCAGAATAGTCGGATACCATCCACTTTTATAACTAACGGTCTTCCGGGTAGCCACCCGTAGGTGGGAGCCCCAGTGGGCCTGATAATTTACAGTATTAGGTCAAGCTCAATAGACCATCTTTCTCAAATGATATGAATTACTCAGAAGAGTTAGTAATCATTTCCAAATCAATGGTATGAACTATTATCATAAACATCAACCATTCTTCTCAGATGATATGAGTTACCTCGTACGAGAATAACCATTTCTTAACTCACGTGCCGAGACAGATGATATAAATTACCTTGAATGGTAATAATCATCTTTTTCCTTACGGGTTATACCGTTATTATATGGTGTGGAATACCTTGAAGAGGAAACAATCATCTCTATCTCATATTTATATCAGATTATATGAACTGGAAAACATCAATCATCTCTTCACTAGGTAGTATGAACAACAAGTACTACAACTACCCCTTATAAACGATATATGGTATGAACTGTCGCGCAACAACCAACATTTTCAAATGATATGAACAACCTTGTGCTGAACCGCAGAGCGGTTGCCTATGTACCCTTCTTCGTAGCTCAAAGGGATCAAGCACGACCGTAGTTCATCTCCCTTCATTAAATAGTATGAACTACCCTTCTGAATCGCCTAACCCCGAGTATGAAGCTTGACAAGATCAGGATCAAGTCTTACTCGGTTGGATATTTTCCTCCTTGTCTGAATCATTTTTAGCACATGTTGCTCGACAAGAAACATCTTATGATGCGTGGACAACAATCAACAACCTATTTGCTTCCAAATCTCACGCCAGAATAATCCAATTGGAACATGATCTGCGTATAATTCGGAAAGGTGGTCGGTCTATGACGGAGTATTTACTTCATGCTTGTGGATTAGTTGATTACCTCCTAACTGCTAATCTAAAGGTTACGGATGCTCAACTTCGACAAATCATATTGTCTGGCTTAGACACTACTTATGATCCCATAGCTATTACTTTGTCTGCCACTAGCAATAATTCTATTTTTTTTATGGAAGACTTCCAAGCTCATCTCCTTGCTTTCAAGATGCGTCTTGATGCCAAAAATGCTGCCAACAATACCCAACATGTAGCAAATATTTCATTTAGCTCATTTCATCGTGGTGGTCGGACTGGTGGTCGATTTAGTTTTAACCGAGGTGGTGGTTGTAATGGTGGTTGTTCTAATTATTATCATAATCAGGGTCCCTGCCAACTTTGTGGAAGGTGTAATCATTCAGATGAAAGGTGTAACTATCGTTTCGATCACAACTTCGACCAGCCACACGAGAAAATCCTTCCTACATTGTTGCTCCTAACTATCATTGCAACAATTGGATCCCAGACAGCGGCACTACCACCCATGTAACTGGTGATCTTCAAAATTTGCATTTATATCATGAATATACTGGTCCCAATCAGGTTTGTATTGGCAATGGTGAGGCACTACCGGTAACGAATATTGGTATGACTAAATTCTCTACTCCCACACATTCCTTTAACATGAACCGCATATATCATGTGCCATCTTTGCGTGCCAACCTACTGTATGTTACTCAATTCTCTAATGAGAACGATGTGTTCTTTGAATTTCATCCATTTTGGTTTGTTACGAAGGACCGCCGCACAAAGAGAGTGGTACTTGATACAAGCATAATTTATACATTATTTACCTCTTAATTAATATTTGTTAGTACTTAATTTTATGTTAATATTATTATTTTATTTCTTTAATAGGTGGTTCACATATATCTAAAGTTATGAACTAAACACGGCTAAACAGGTTAAATTGCTAATTATGGTTATTTGCATTGTTATCTTTTGGAGTCGGAGCAACAGGGAGCTGATCTGCTAAAAAAAAATAGGAACAGGAACATCATCAGTGGGGGAGTACACATGTGAGGTT
>JAJJMC010017500.1:3084801-3096865 GCA_023531435.1 Papaver californicum
AGGAGGAAGACTTCTTTTGGAGAGTTATGATTCAACTGGGTTTGAGCATGTATTAGACGTGAAGAAAGTCTGACATAGAGTAAGATGATGTGATCAAGAAGCATTAGGGATGCACAGGAACCGACCCGAAAAACCGCAACCGCCCGAACCCGACAAAACCGCGGGTTTTATAACCGAACCGACCCGCTACGGGTTGGTATACGGTTTTGAAAATTTAAAACCCGGTCACCATGGGTCGGTTTACGGGTTTAGTGTAGCACCTGCCCGAACCCGCCCGTTTAACCCGTTTATTATGAACATGTGTTGCTGTACTGTTTTGTCAAGATGTTTTCACACTTACCTGTACTTCAATACCCTTCCCTATTATTTTTATGTCAAAGAGGACTCTCTCAGCTTTCAAACAAGACCAAATTTCTAAATTCCATTGAAAAATGATTTTTGTACGAGTTTTTGATTTCAAACTGCCGAAACTGCATTTTCTGAATACGGGATTCCTGTTCTGTTTTTGATGAGTCTTTTTAACATAGCTATAAGCCTTACTATATTTTATTACAATTTTATTGTGTTAGATTATTCTTTCTAGTTTCAAATGAGCTAAAAATCACTCATTTTCATTATGTAACGAATCTTACACAAATTTCCAAAGACAGACTATTCCAAACTAAATTTTTCAGAAATCATTTGAAAATCTTACCATTTCAAGTTCTATAATTGCCACATGAACTTCTAAGATAACGATATAGATTCAACTCCATACAAATGATAAGAAAGCAAAAAAAATAAATTAATCCTTATTTTTGTGGCTAGTGTATATCCCTTGTATAACTGTATTTGTTATTATATTTTGACGATGTTTGGTGTTTTTTGCTGTTTCTTAGGAGGCTTAATGGGTGATTCATCAACTCAATCTCTATCTGCCTTTTCTTTCCTTTTTTTTTTCTTCTGTTTTTAGTGTTTTTTGCTGCCAGTTTTTTTCTATCTGCCACGGGTTAACCCACGAAATAAACCGAACCCGCCCGACCCGCCTCGGGTTGAAACCGACCCGACCCGCCTGTGGACGGGTTGGTATACGGTTTTGAATATTAAAACCCGTCTAGAGTAGTTGGTTTTACCCCAAAACCGACCCGCCCGCCCGTTGTGCAGCCCTAAGAAGCATAGCTGCGTCAAAAAAAGGGATAGGAAGAAGTTCACGTGATGGAGTTTGAGGAGTAGGTGTTGTGGATCCTCGGTTTAAGGGAGTTGATGTGAAAGAAAAGCTGCTTGAACGAGTTCGTTGTGCTGTTTAGGGTGTGATGATGGGTGTGTTGACTGATGGATTGAGAAAAGATGAAGACATGGTACAGTTGTATGACAACTGATGTTGTAGCTTCTGCTTTTGAGTTTTGAATTGGCTGAAAAAAGGCTAGAAGAAATGATGAGAAGAGGCAACAATGTACCGGCTAGTCTAGTCTAAGCATATGGATGGGTGTTGGCTATAGAAGTGTTGGGTGAAGTACGGCTGATTAGAGAGGCAGAACTGGCGTCGTGTGTAGGCTAATGAAGTAGAGGGAGGTACGGATGTTACATGGGAGAGAGGTGAAGATGGAAAAGAAGAGGACAAAGCATGTACAATACAAGAGGGAGACAGTACTTGTCTTGGTGTTGGTTGGTTTTGTTTGGTTGGTTGGTCGGTCGGTTTTGTAAGCAAGTCAATGTGGTGCTTCACGTGACAAGGGAAGGATGCAGGCCAAGAAACAAATGGATAAGTGGCTAGGACCTGACAATTGAAGACTAGGCTGTGTACGGTTCTTGTTGGTGACAGAGGAGACAGTGACCAAGTAAAAAAAGGAAGCTAAGCCTAGGATAAACACGGAAACTGGAGGAGTATAAGTAGAAAGAGAAAAAGAAGACAGAGGGAAAACGAAGGCTGTGTACAGGTTTAATTTTTGCGACGGAAGAGGTTTTTCTGGAGAGTACAGGAGGCAGACGAATTTCGGAAGAAAATACTTTTCTCCTGTGTACTTTTGATGAGACAGGAATAAAAATCAAGAGAGGAAGATTATCTATTTCTGGGTGAAAACAGTGATACGGTTTAATCTACCTTACTTCTATCTATTTATTTTTATGGGTTTTGAGAAATCCATCTCCATGTCTAGCTAATTAATTCGTAACTAGGGTTCTATGTTGAAACCACTTTTAGTACAAGACTAATTAAATTGAATTATTAAGTAATAGACCATTATGATTTGAATAGATTAATTTCATGATTTTGTTTATTGATTTAAATCTGAATTAGTTGTCGTTTCACCGGTTCTGTACAATACAGTAACCTATGCGCAGAATCAATAGGATAATAAATATGTTTTTCTACTTTTTAGATATTCCATGCTTTGGTTAAATCTTTAGATGGGGTATTCTTTTTAGAGCCGGATATTATTTGTGAACCTACAATTAGTTTCGTATTATTTTCTCGCTAACGCAATTAGATGGTGTATGCTTCAGACTAGGGCTTTTGATGCGCCATGCTTAGGGCGTCTCAGTGATATTTGCGACTCTAATATATATAATAGGTGATGTCGATATAACTAACAATAATAAATATTCATGAGTTATGTTTCATTTCAGTAATTAAATAGAAATAATGGTGGATACTGAAAAACCCTGGTTACCGACTCTCCCGTTAGATTTACTTTTATTCGTTTATTCTGTTTTATTATTTTATTATTTTATCTAAAAATCCAAAAATATTGTTTCTGGTTAGGTTATTAAAGATATTAATTGCAGTATTTCCCCGCTCTCTGTGAGTTCGACCCGTACTTGCCGTTGTCTACTAGTTAGACGCCGTGCGATTACGGTTATTATATTGGGTAATCCCAAATCACACCAGTACTTCAGGGACTGCTTAAGGAAGGACTCTATCATTTTACAAGTGTACATGAATTCCATGATTCGATTTCGTCTAGGGCGTCAACCTCTTTCTCTTCTGGTTTAGTTTCCAATTCCATGAATGACAACAAGTCCACTCTTAATATATGGCATCAAAGATTAGGACACCCATGTTCAAAAGAGTAGATTTTTTAATGAATTTTCTCTTCTCATTATCATAAAATTAATTGCTGCAATTCTTGTCATGTGAGAAAAAGTCGTAAGATTCCCTTTTTTGACAGTTTAAGTGTTTTATACTGCTCCGTTATATCTGATTGTCGCTGATCTCTGGGGTGCATCTTCGTATAAATAATCTGACGCCTTTCAAGTGTTTGTCAGTTTCAAAACCAAAATCGAGAAATCTTCTTGATGCTAAAATAAAAATCTTTCAATCGGACAATGGAACTGAATTTCGTGTTTTTACACCCTATCTAGACTCCAACATAATTTATCATCGTTTTTCTTGTCCACATACACCTGAACAAAATGGGTTAGTAGAACGTCGTCATCGTCACATTGGCGAAACCGGTCACTCATTATTACATCATGCTTCACTACCTCTTTTATATTGGGTCGATGCATTTCAGACTGCTTGCTACTTATTAAATCGTCTTCCAACTCCATTTTAAAAAAATAAATCTACATATCATGTCTTATTTGGTATTGATCCTGATTATAGTATGTTACGAGTGTTCGGTTGTTTGTATTATCCTCATCTGCGAGCTTATACTCCGAATAAATTGACTCCACGATCTCTACCTTGTGTTTTTATTGGTTATCCCTGTATTTTCTGTATTAGTAAGTTATATCTCTTTCGTCATTGCATTTTGTTGAGGATGTCTTTCCAAATGCAGGTACCTATAATACCACTACTCCTAATACAGGTTCTTTGAAATCAACCAATGTCCCATTAGTACTATGATACTCCGATGTTTATCTCGGGTTTAATTCAACCTATTTTGGTAAAAAATTAAAATTTTACATTAGGAAAAATTTATATTAGGAAGAGCCCAAAAATCCAAAATGTAAATATCTTTATTTGTTGTGTGGCCATTTAAATTGAATCAATGGGTGCCATTATAACTCTTGCATGCTTGACACGTAGTTGAATAAGAGCATCTACGCATCATTTTAGTCTCACTAGGGATAAAAAAAATAGGAGAGTTTTTCCTTCACCTTCTCACCTTAGTAATTTTCATCTTTCTCTCAATCAAAATAAAAGAATCTCAAAAAAAAAAACAACTGGTTGTGACTAAAATTTATGGATATTGAGCTATTTACTATCAGGAAACTTCTGATATAGGTTGTAAGAGATTTGGTTAAAGATTTTGGAGGGGAATTTAGGTTTTTGCGGTGAGCTGTGAAATCAATCAACGTTTGATGCTGCTGCCGTTTCGAATAGATGACGAATGGATGAATTTCATAGTGGTGTTAAGTTCTATAGAATTAGAACATTGGGTTTGTGTCTGGATAAAAATTTATAAGGGTTTTTATGTGTAAAATCGTAAGTCCATAGTGTTGATACAGGGAAGAAGGAAGCAGAAAACTTGATTGGAATGGTGATACCATGATGGGGTTGTAATTTCTATATAAACCATAAAAGCTTGACTCGTGAAAACATCAAAGAAGATTTGGGTTGCTTCTATTCAAATATGCGATGAATGGTGTCGGTTGATGGTGATTATGAGTTATGTATGGTTTAGAAAGAATGAGTTGTAGCTGGATTTCCATTTCTGGATGGGTTTGAGAGTTTTAGGCTAATGGTTCACCTAGAACAATGGGGTTTAGGTGTTGGTTGCCATTGAATTTAATGTGATGAATGACTTATATTGAGAACATTTCAGTGTTTATGAATGCTTAGAATTGTTGGGCTTGTTTTACCACTCGAAATTGCACTGAAGGAGATGTAATGAAATGGTTAGAAATCAACAACATAGGGATCTCTTCACCAACAGCAAGGCACCAACAATCTGTTTGACAAAAGTCCCAAGAGATTTTCATATCACAAAGGTTTGCATATCATTCAATTAATTTGCTCAACTAGTAGATTTGTCTTGTTTTTCTTTTAGCTCTTGATTCTTGCATCTTCATTAAATGGTGTTTGAAACTCCTCTTAATAATGAAAATTACACTTCACGAATTAGTATTTAACTAAGTTCTTCATGCTGAAACTTGGGCTTTTTTCCAAATTTGTTCATAACGTTTCATCCATGTTTACTACTTGTAGAACTCTTTTTGTTGTCTAGTTTCAATATATTACAGGTTTTCTTATGTGTCTAAAAAAATTAATAATTATTGTTGGATGTTCATTTCTTGGTGAAGTTTCTCTGAGTTTCCAATATCTAAGTCACTAAATGTGTGATGGAATATTAAATGTACAATGTACAACTATGTTGGATGAGATGGTCTTAAACCCATATGGCCATGTATTGTGTGTGTGATTTTGTCGTATCTGACCTTTACCATGTCGTTTATGTGTAATACTTTCATTAGCTTGTTAATATGAAAGTGACTGGAATCTGTTCTTAGAGATTTAGACCAATTTGGTACAGGTTAGCACTAACCAAGTTTCCTAGAAAAACATGTTTCCCATAAGTTAAGCTATTAATTGAGATTAAATTCATTGTAAATGAAAGTCATGTCATATCCTTACAAATCGGTTGGTGGAAAATATGTGTGCAGAGTTCTAGTTATACATGTACAGTTGGATTTTCGCATGGCTCCTGAACTTGTCATGTAAAGCTTTCTCTCATTGTCAATTCTTTTCTGCTTTCTCATGATTCACTTTGTAAAAATGATAATGAGAGACATTTCTTCTAATACGAGAAGTTGACAGTTGAAAAACGTGTATTGAATAAACTTGGTTTCTGTTGGTATTCATTTACATTCACGATTCTTGAAATATATGTGTGATATGATGGTTAGTTAGTGGAATACAGTGTTGGTTGATTAGTGACTTATCGCCACTTAATTTAGCATCCTGTCGGTTAAGCATGTGAAGTTTCATTGGTGATTATGGGAAGGAGCGTAGTTGCTACTCGTGAATAATGACGGTATCACTTGATACTTTAAACTGTTTTGGTATGTTGCAGTGTTGGTACTTCTTTTGATTTTACCACTTTGCAGCTCGAATAATGAAGTCTTATTGTTCCGTAGCCGGTGGCATTAGATTTATTGGTCACCACCTCCTCTTTGTACCTGAACATATTGAAAGTCACTCTCTTTTATTGTACTCGTTGGGATTGTAGAACTGCGCCCATAGCTACTCTTCCTCTTTGGTATCCCTAACAGATTTGTCTGCCGTGTTTATTGTTGCTAGGCATAATCTCATTTTCTTAATATCTTGGCAAAAACTTCATTTATAGACTAGATAATTAAGAACTGATATCAGTCAAGTCCATTTGCGCACTTCTTAAATTATCCACTGATCTTGAAATTTGAATGTGTTGTTCATTTTATAGTATTTTTGAGGCATCTCATTTAGCTTACAAAACTAGTTCACTGATAAGGGCGTGGTTGGTTTTTGTTAATTTGGGTAGTTACCTTGTTGGTTTTTAATACACATGTACCTTGATCCCAAATGTTGTTAATAATCTGAAGGTCATATTGGAGGCACTTTTCGTTTAGTGTTAGATCGTCGTTTCATTTACAAGTTTGTGTGTTAGTTGGTCAAACTTTATGAATGATATATTCTAATACCTTGTTGGGATGAAATTGCTTTAATTTATTCTACATGGGGATTTGTATGGCAGTTGAGATTAAAGTGAATAGATCTTTAAATGAGAAGTGCCAATTAAATCAGTTGTTTCGATACTGTTAGTAACAAGGGTTTTTTGAATCAAACTAGTTTGCAGTAATAGTGTAGGTTTTAAGGATAGATTTGAGAAATGGATTTTCTTTGGAGTAATATGATATTTACTCTTCATAGGGTTTTACATGTTTTTGTGCTTACTTAAAACTTCTCTTAAATTTGATTGATGTTGTTTTCCTAGAACTGAATCAGTGATCATTTGGTAATTGTTTTATTATGCACATATTCTGTACTTGTGAGCTATTATCGATTTCGTAATGTACTATCATTCTAAGAATCAAGAGCAATTTAGAAATGACACATGGGCTTTCTTGGGTATATTTGGTTTACTTGGAGTACTGCTCTATTTGTAATTTATTATACTATCATTCTAAAAATCAGGAACAATTTAGAAATGACACATGGGCTTTCTTGGGTATCTTTGGTTTACTCGGAGTACTGCTCTATTTGTAATTCGTTATGTACATTGTAAGTGGAGGTATAGCCCAGTGCTCTTGGCTGTGTGTTGGACGATATATGTCGGAGATAATTATTGCTATGCAGTTTATACTGTCCACCAACGTTTAGAGACAGCTACTTCTATAATAAGCAGTTCATATTGTCTGTCGCAAAAGATAACTACGGTTGTGCTTGATCCCTTCGAGCTACGGAGGAAGGTATATAGGTAGTCGCTCTGAGGTTCAGCACAAGATTGTTCATATCATCTGAAAGTGTTGGTTGCTGATGCCATCTATTTGGAGATGCTTACAATCTTCTCGAGGTAGTTATAGTTAACTGCTGGTTGTTCATACTACCTAGTAAGAGATGATTATTATCACCCAAGATAATTTATGTCATTTGATAACTGTGCAAAACGCGTGATAAGAGATGATTATTACGTAATGCATATCATCTGTCGGATATATGTGATAGGGATGATTATTGCCGTTTGAGGTAACTCATATCATCTAGCTCAATTAGTGAGAGAATAAATGATTATTATCGTTCGAGGTAATTCATATCATCTATCTCAGTGTATGAGATGATTGTTATCGTTAGAGGTAATTTATATCATCTGAGAAGGGATGGTTACTGTCTATGGTGGCAGTTCATACCATCGATATAGAAATGATTACCAACTCTTTTGAGTAGTTTATATTATTTGAAAAAGATTGTTGGTTGATTTTGACCTAGTACTGTGAATTACCAGGCCCACTGGGACTCCCACTTACGGGTGGCCACCCGGAAGATCGTTAGTTGTAACGGTAGTTGGTATCCAACTATCCTGATACTGACACCGGCCATTCCTTACCCGTCTGATACAGTGTGTATTGTCAAACCTTAATTGGCTTTCATCTACGGCTACGCAACCCGGAAGATCGTTAGCTGTAACGGTGGTTGGTATCCGACTACTCTGGTAGGAGATATTGTATCTTCATAATAAAACGATGGGAATCATATATAGGATTCGACGACCCTTGAAATATAAAAGTTATGGTTGCATGCTTATAAACCAATTTAAAATAAATCAATGAACATTTGCTTGATAAAAATTGAATTTGTTTTAAATATTTGAAAGTCCGGTTTCTTGAGTGGCGTATCGGAAAGTTAGAGCTGGCCTAATGGACTGAAACCCGATCCATTGGAAGCGATAAAGTTTCAGTCTGTCTCGAGTACCCTCCTATTTTCCCATTACCGTTAACCCCCCCGGTTTCCACTCAACAACATACAGTACCCCCAAATAGCCCGGAGCCAAGTAATCCTAATTTTATTCTACTTCCATCACCATCGACCTTTCATAATACCGTAAATTCCATAACTCCTCATCTTGAGTCTACAACACCAAACCCACCCTTCCCCAATACCACAAACTCCACTACTTCTTCTCCCGACCTTACACCACCACAATCACCATTACATATCACTAAAGATTCCACTATTTCATCTCCTATACTTAGCCCACCTGAATCACCTTTACCAATCATTACAGATTCCACTACTTCCTCTCCTGTACCTAGCCCACCTCAATTATCCCTACTAATTATTGTACATGCACCGTCAGTTGATTTAAATCCAATTACAGGGTACTCACTCCATGCAAACTCGTGCGAAATCAGGTATATTCAAACCCAAGGCTCTTACTGCTACTAATAATCCACTTGATTTGGTTATTTTTTCGAAACTTACGTGTTATACACAGGCAGTTAAAGTTAAAGAATGGCGAGAGGCCATGGATGCATAATATAATTCTCTAATTAGGAATGGTACTTGGTCCCTTGAACGACCCAAACCAGGCATTAATGTTGTCGGTTGTAAGTGGATTTTTCTGGTTAAACGACAAGCAGACGGATCTATATAGCGTTATAGGCTCGTTTGGTTCCTAAAGGATTTCATCAACGTGAAGGAGTTGACTACATTGAAATATTCAGCCTGGTAGTTAAGTTATATGATGCGTCGGAAAACCGACTTTGTTTTACCGCAAGCGCATAGTGTTCGAAAGATGTAGATAATAGCAAATACGGTTCGTTCCCATGAGGAGTGTGTATTACTTATACTAATTAATTTAAGTAAATTTCGAGTCTAAAGATAATTTTTAGATTTTTAATATAAAGAATTAAGCTAGGAATGAATTAAAGCTATTTAACGAAGATTGAAATCAATAATAGAAAAGCGTTAAGGTTTTGGGAATCTGTTGTAAATTAGGGTTTACTTACGTTCGGTATCGATTTTACTCGTGGAAAATAGCAAATCTAGCTACTAATACAAGGAAGATATTTCGTTTATGAATCGAAGAAAAAAAAATTCAAAAAGAATTTTTTGTTCTCAACCTAAGGTAGAATTTCGAAGTACTAGTATACGTGGCATAAATAGTCAAAGAATATTCATAAAACGATTATCGCGAAAGGGTCAACGAGTTCTTCTACTAATCAAACAATGAACTATACATGGCATAGAACATGAAAAATCATCGAGAAAGATAAAACATTGAAAGAGAGACAAAACATTAACATTAAGCTTTAGTAGTTGAAAATCCTAGTTTTGAAACACAAGAAAATCTATCACTACAAGTTCATCCTTTCACCCTAACAAAGAAATTTATCTAGACATAGTTTTCTTAAAAGCCACTAAAATTGATTAAAAATTGTGAGAAGTTGTCTCGAAAATTGTATCTAGCTCCCCTTTATATAAGCTTTGGTAACCTCCTTTTGATCCTTATTCAACTAGTAAACCTAATCTCATTAAACTTCTCCATCTCCTTTTGATCCTTATCCAATTAGGAGATTTAACCTCCTCAAAAAACAACAAAACCCCTAATTTTCACGTCAAAGGCGAGCCCAAAACGCTTCCCTTATTTCGCTTCTCGCGCAGGCCCAATAAGGCCTAACAGATACCAAATCCAAGTTGGTTTCACGGTTCTGCTCATAACTTTCTCATACGAATTCAGAATGACCTCGTTTTTTCGCCGTTGGATTCGTAATTCAATTCTCTACAAGATGGAGAGATATAAAGCTCAATTCTTCCTTTTAGAGCTCAATTTCACTTCTTTCAGAGATGTAACCTAATAAAACACATAAACTACAAAAGTAATAATAACATATAGTAATTCATACAAAATCTAGCAAATAAGTATAAGAAAATGATACTTAAAATATGTAAATTATGCATTTATCATTCTGCACCATCTGAACTATATTAACAATTGCTCAATCTTTCGACTGGCCTATACGTCAGCTGGATGTTCAAGACGTATTTCTTCATGGAGTACTTCAAGAAGAAGTGTACATGCAACAACCGCCCGGATTTATCGACGAACAGAAGCCTGATTTTGTATGTCATTTACACAAATTTTTATACGACCTTAAATAGGCTCAACGGGCATGGTACAATCGTCTAAGCTCATTTCTCATTCAGTTGGGTTTTGTAACCTCTCGGGCAGATTCTCTTTATTCATTATGAAGCGCAGGGATCTGACATTATTTGTGTTGATATACGTGGATGATATAATTGTGACGGGTTCCTCTACTAATATGGTGTCCAAGTTAATCAAGGATTTAAATTCCTCCTTTGCAATCAAAGATTTGGGGCCTTTGCATTATTTTTTGGGCTTTGAAGTGGTGCGAAATTCATCTACATTGATACTATCCCAGAGAAAGTATGTAACAGACTTGCTAGATCGGTCCAAAATGAAAGGGGCCAAATATTTTTCTACTCCCATGGATTCAAAAGTCACTTTATTTATTAATAGTGGTAGTAAGTTCACAGATCCTACACTCTACAATAGCATAGTCAGTACCTCACGTTTACAAGACTAGATATCTCTTTTGCTGTAAACGAGTTTTCCAATTTGCTAAAATTGTGTGTTGGCCATGGCGACAGCTGAACTAATATGGGTACAATCATTGCTTCACGAGCTGGGCATTGTTACTAATGTTCATGTTTTATGGAGCGACAACTTAGGGGCTACATATCTTATTGTTAATCCGGTATTTTATGCATGAACGAAACATATTGAGATTCATTACCATTTTGTTCATGAAAGGGTAACTCGTAAGCATTTTGATGTTCGATTCATTTCGACCAAAGATCAATTTGTTGATGTTCTAACCAAAGGATGAAGTGCTTAACGACATTATCTCTTACCAGATGATATGAACTACCTAAGTAACAATCATCTCTAATGACAAATAGTATGAACTGTGTGGCAACAACTATCCCTAACTTACTACTTCACCATCAGTATCATTTACAACAAGATAAAAATATCATTTATAACAAGTTAAAAAGCATACCAAAATATAACAAATCAGCCCCGATCAGTCTCATGTCAAGCAAACGTAACTACGACGAGCGAGCAACTATAAATGCACACCATAGAAGAGAACTATTCCGTTGTTAAGTGTTAGAATTAAAAATGAATTTATTGCTTATTTACAAAAAAATATTTTGTTATTGCTTATTTACAAAAAAATATTTTGTTACAAAAATTATCTTGATGGGACCAACGGGTCACTAGCCTACATTGTGTTTGGAAATAAAAAATCCATTTTTCACTTCTATGTGAATGAGAAACCTTTGGTTTGTCCCGCATGGGATAAACCAAGGATGAAGTCTATCTAATTACCACGAAAGTTGCTTCTAAGGGAAAAACGTGTGGATTGGATATAGACTAAGGGAATGGACTAGTGGGCAAATTCACACATGTGCGGTGGTTAGCACCGAAGCACGCACGCGGGCTTGCGGAGCTTGCGTGTGTTTTTTGCGTGTGTTTTGCTTGAGCTGGCGTGAGCCGTCGTATGCTTGGCATGAGCAGGCGTGTGCCCAGCAAGAGTTAATGGTTTTATTTTAAATTCATATAATAAATATTAAAAC
>JAJJMC010017500.1:3096875-3118090 GCA_023531435.1 Papaver californicum
TTCCCCTCTTCTCGCTTTGTTGTGCGCACTAGATTTATTTTTATCTTATTCTTCTGTTAAGTTCACAACGGGCCAACGAGTCTTGCTAACTGGGTTGGTATCAAGAGGTTTTATCCTGGATTCGATTTGCCAACTCTAAAAGGTATAGCAACACTTTTCTAAAGTGTACCTGGAAAATATCGAGTTAAGGGCAGTCTGTTGAACAGGCGACTCCTCTTATCTGTGTTTTGAGTGATTGTCTGAAAATGTGATATTTGCGCTAACGTTAACATTTGTGAAACTTCTGGTGTTTTGGTTTGTTTCTTTGTTACAGGAATAATTTTTTTTCCCAACATTAAGTACATTATAGGAATACCATTGTGTCAAAGAACTAAAGTACATTCAAGATATATGAATATACTAAAAGTAGAGTACCAAAATGATTTTCTATATGGGAGCCAAGATCTGAATTCAAATCGGTAGAAACTGTCCGGTTATGGAGGGCAACCTCAAAATATGAAACATACGGATTCAAATTCAACAATCTGATTACACATAATTTAACAAGAACCCATATTCACTGAAAGCACATCATGTGGAAATAATGTAAGTTTGTTCTAACAATATCCAAGCCCAAGATATATTCATGGATGTTAATCAAGGACAATACAGCTGTATATAACTGCGAGTATAACGTGAAGTATACATTTTCAAGAATAGTTCATAAATTAAAATATATTCAGAATCAATTAGAAAAAGGGAAAATTCAACTACACTTCAATATAGCTACCCAATTTGTAGGGAAAGTACATATCCAATAATGAAGGTTCCTCAAAACTGCACAATTCATAAATGAGTTAAATATAACTCCACAGTGAACACCTTTACTGTTAACCATGATTGCTGAATTAATTCAAAAACATCTCGGCTCCCACGTTTTGGGGATCTTAGACCCTCAAATACAACCCATGCCAAAAGCAAGTAGAACTACCAACAAAGTAATCTGTCGACCAACATTTTAAAACAATTCTAGTAACATTTCCCAACTCACAAATGATCACACAGAGAACAGTAGGAAACGAGTTTAATAGCTATATGAGGAGTGTGACAATTTTGCACATTCAAGCTGCAGTAGCGAAAGTGGAATATCAACATTCGTGACATCTATGTTTCAGTTTCGTTATTGTGTACACGGTGACAATCAGAATTTACGTATCTAAGTAAGCTAGCAAAAGGGTAGAATAGCAGTAGCAAATGCATCGTTTTAATCAACACGAATTATACAGTTCATGAGTTTTCACATTGCATACCTTTACAAATGCAACTTAGGTAAAATATAACAAAACCCATTAAAATTGTAAATTGAGATGCTGATGGTATAAATCAAAATAATGAGATTTATAAACTCTGAAAATGAACTAATGTATAAGATTCATTTTATCCATGAAAATATAAATACGAATCACGCAAAAATCACCACTAGCTAGTTATTAATGCAAATCTTATTTACAAACCCATATAATAATTATCAAGTCCGGCAGAGAGTTCACTTAAATTGTAATTACGAGTCTTGATGGCACAAGTGAAAGCACTTCATATACCAAGTAACCAACGATCTTCCGAAAGAGCAAGCTTTTGAGTTTGTCATTTTCTAAATGAAAATGAAGGTTTCCTTCAATTAACTGGACAGTGAATTAGAACAAAATAAATAATTAACTCAATGCAAATTCAGTTCCTATCTTCTCACTTTCTGCTATATAATGACCTTCGCATACAGTGTCTGGCACAATTGAAATTTTATAATAGAACATTTAGGCAGTCTTTCCAATAAACAAAAGTATAATCACTAACTACGTAGTTACATTGATTTGACATAATGCAAACAGCTTGAGCGCAATAGTGCATCCCTAATTCACACATCCCTTAGATATATTGTATTAATCTTATTTAAGATACAACACTTAAATGAACGAGCAACAGGAAACTTAAAATATCAAATCTATCGCGGGTATGTAACGTTTGAAAAACACTAATCGATGCCTGAGCAGACGACAACATCATCACTGTCAAAACTTTGAGAGTTGCCGAGCGTAAGGCTACACACGCACCAACCGCGTTTGAAGATTCCGAAGGAAAATCCGAGAACGCCTATGGCTATATTACTTTCAAAGTAAACATGGGTGACGTTCAAACGTGCACTAAGTTTCAAATTATCAAAGAAGATCTCGACTACGACACGATTTTGGGGCGCCCATGGGATCACAATAACAAGGCAGAAGTACCTTCCTTGCCAACGTCGGCACCACCAAGGGTCTCCAACGAGCCAGCAGAACCTCATTGTTTTTCGCCCGAGTTGTGTCGCGTAATGGATGTGGATCCGAAGCAATTACCTGGGGAAGACGTGGCCTCATACATCTGATGGTTCCGCGCACAAGTAAGTCATGTTCAACAACTCTCTTTGTAACCGGCTATCCCGCAATCCATCAAAGCTTGGGGACTTGACCCGGAGATCAATCCCACTCTGACTCGACGATGTGAATGGGAAGCTGATCCTTTTTAGTATTTTACTAAATGGGTAGGAGTTTCCTCTGCTGAAAATAAGAAAACTAGTATCCCAATTATCCTAGAAATGTGTCGTGAATCTGAGATACCAAAACCAAATCCTTCCAAGTCGGTGACACAGTCAAGAAAGTTACCACCTCTCCTGAAGAAAAACCATACCTTGTTATTGAAACTATATTAGGTGGATACTGCAAACTTATCAATGTTGACAAGCCATTAGGGGTGATAATACATGGCAAAAGGCTTAAAGTTGTCAAGCTTAGGCACTTGACCACCCCTAACAAGATTTCTCTGTTTTATGCAATATTTGTAATTCCTCCAAAATATTTACAATGCCTTTTATTCATACTTAGGATTTTAATTTATTCAATTAAACAAAGTATTATTTCCCTTTCTAGAAAATTCATTGCAAAACATTCAAAATCTACCTACTCAAAATCTCAAAATAAAACCACCGAAAATTCGGGTATCTCAGAAACACATAAACCCCTCAAAACTTACTATTTAGAAAAGATCTCTGAAGACTGGTTCGGCACTATCAGCATATGCTCTCTCCACCTGGGTGAGGGATTCAGTTGCAAGCCTCAACTCCTGGGATAGTCTTTCGACATCGTCTCTGGCTATGACAACTGCTTCTAAGCCAGGAGACGCGTCTACTTCCTTCAAATTATCCTGAATGGCTCCCGCATGACGACAAAGCCCTCCAACACCAAGCTTATCTGTCTCAGCTTCCTCCAAGAATCGGATTCTTTCAAACTTGAAGTCAAAGTCAACCCAACATTCAGATACTCAATTGGTGCAGTTTTTTCCATCGCATTAGCATCTTACGCAACGAAACCACTTGGAGCATCATCTTCAACATCTATATCCAAAGAGTCACGTGAACAACACTCGGGGACTGAAGGTTCACATGAATTCCCCTCATACTAAAAAAACTCTCCAACACAGAAGAGACGGTCAACCAAAGAGTCGTCACCTTGACGAAGTCTTCCACTCTCAGAAGACACTATATTTTCACCTCTCCCAACGACGTTGACAGATCTGCCTCCAAGATATCAAATTTGGAAAGACACTGATTGATGTTGATGAAGATGTGATTTTCCAGGGAAGAGACCAAGTTTTACACAATCAGAAGAAGATCCATAATATGATGTAATCCTAAGACGAACATGAGCAAGGTGCCTCCATCGCCATAACTCACGAAATCCTAATCCAGAGTATTTTAATATACAATCTATCTTTATGCTACTTTGAGGGATTTCGAACTTTGAAGACGTTGAAGCAATACTCCTGAAGCAAATGCAGCATCATTCATCCATGGATATCACGGATCCTTTTAACATGTATCTTTATATCAAGTGAATGAACACATGTTAGCTACACTTGGGGACTTGACCTTGTTGGGAAGATCAACTCGAAGAATACATTTTGATTAATGTAATCTCCAAACCCAATTTATTGCAACCTAATGAAAGTACTGAAGGCAACAAATTATGAACTTCTCCACATCGCAGCCCTACACGACTGAAAGACGTGTTCCCTCACCAATCATATCTATAAGAGAATCTTCTATCTGCTTCAACATCGTAAATTCTGTGATGAAGCCACTTCACATTCAAGTCATGGCGTTCAGACGACTCTAGGGTCTCGTTGGATGAAGAATCAAAGACTATGTCGACGCCTAGATTACCATGGTTTTGTCTCTGGAGCAACAACCAGTCGTGGTCCAGCATCAACACTGGTATTAGGAACAACATCCTCATAACCGGCTTCATCAACCATTCATTCTCTACGACATCAATTTGGGAATCGATGTGCTTAAACTTACACCAAAGAAACATGGGGATCCGCCTCATCTGCAGTTCCAGTCTATCGTCTGCTCTCCCCTATTGACTTCCATTTTCCCCGACCTTGTTGTCACCGGCTACAACCAGTCTTCATCATTGGCTGCTTTGTCTACTATATACTTGTTATCATCCTGACACTTGATATTGCATACTCAAACTCCAAGCGCTAGTATCTGATGCTTACTCATGGGGGAGTATAATATATCCAAAGCCCAAGCATGCGTGAAGGACATGCCTGAAGGAAATAGAGTTAAGTAACTACCCTTAAACTAAACTTTTGAAATCCATACTTTATTTTAGAATGAAACCCTTGCTACAGAAATTTCGGCTAACTTATTCAAACAAAATATATAATGGAAATATTAGAGTCTCTCATCTTTGAGCTTTAAATATTCTATATATTATATTGTGTCACTCAGTATCCACTTTCGTATAGAATCGAGAAAGATTGGACGACTCCTAGATGGATTTACCGCTAGTATAGACAATAACATCTTCAGAATATCACTGGTGACGGTTGCTATTGCTGTCCAGATGATCTCTGACTATACATAACACTAAATCAGTTATAGTTGCAGTAATTCCACAGTTGTATTCCTTATACTCGTTCCACATATCTTCTGCATATATATGCGTCCGTAGAAATTTCAGGGCAACCCTCGTTATTTCATGTGCATCCATGCAAAATATTAATCAGAATATGTTGATTATACAAAATTGCGAGCATTCAGAATAAAGGTTATGCCATATCTGAATAAAGATCGCTTAATTGGATGCATACCATCTAAAAACAAAATTACGAACATTCAGAATAGAGGTTATGCCATATCTGAATAAAGATCGTTAAATTAGATGCATACCATCTAAAAGCAAAATCGCGAACATTCAGAATAGAGGTTATGGCATATCTGAATAAAGATCGCTAACTTAGATGCATACCATCTAAAAACAAAATTACGAACATTCAGAATAGAGGCTATGCCATATCTGAATAAAGATCGCTAAATTAGATGCATACCATCTAAATTGCATAATCACAACAAATATTCAGAATTACCATTCCTGAATAGAGATTGCTAATTAGATGCATACCATCTTATTACAGAGCCGCATCGAACATCATCTCAAGTTGCAAACTTCCAAAGTTGAATCTCTTGAATATGTTCAGTATGCACTACATAAAAGTTAAGCACTTTATATCACAAATGAACTTGTTTCAAGTTGCAAAACCTCCATGGTTGAATTCTGTGAATATCAATGCTCAAGTTCACACTCATCTTAGTGTTCACGGCTAACACTCATCTTCGTGTCTGATGGCAGAATCACTGCCTCCATAATCATCTTAGTGTTCACGGCTAACACTCATCTTCATGTATGATGGCAGAATCACTGCCTCCACAATCATCTTAGTGTTCACGGCCAACACTCATCTTCGTGGCCGGTGGCAGACGAATCACTGCCTAAACATATCATCTTAATATTCATGGCATCATTGCCTCAACACTCTCTACAACCCACTAATGTTCCAAATACCTTCCCGTTGTTGTTATGGTAGAAGAAGAATACTCCAAATACCTGAGAGTACAGTTGCAGAAAGAACAAAACTTGCTCAGCCAACTGCTACTCTTCTAGTAATATCTAACAATTGAACAATAAAAACCATATCTTACTTCGTCTGGTAGACTACCATCTAGTGCTTACCACGCAACATTACTCGTTCTACGCTAAACAGGGGACTTAATGTAGATGGTTAGTTTTTGATAAAGAGTAAAACAGTCAATTTGGGGTAATTTTTCAGAATAGGGGTAAAATAGTAATTTTACACATTAGGGGGCAAAAATTTCGTTTTATAATTAAAGGTGAAAAGTCATATTCAACAAGTTTTGGACCAGGGGTAAAAAATTATTTTACCAAAAAGTCGAGTGAAAAGGGTACAATGGTCATTCTGGGATTTTACACTATTCTCAAATAAATGTGCTACTAAATGCATCATACCATCTAATTGCAGAGTCGCATCAAACATCATCTCAAGTTGCAAACTTCCACGGCTGAATCTCTTGAAAATGTTATGTATGCACTACATAAAAAATAGGCATAAATGTCAACAAAAATCTATGCGACTGAGAAGCCTTAGCAAACCCTAGCCACACTCCCAACACCAATGAGTAGCACACACATGTGTCAAAAGTCTAAAAAAAATCCAAAAAGCCAACAAAGTACGCGTCAAATAGGCCCTAACGGTGCTAGCACTAGCACTAACTTCAGGGGCAAGCAATGCTAGCACTAGCTCCAGCGCTGGGGCCAACAACGCTAGTTGCGCTGCTTTCACCCATTTTCCTATTTTTCCTCGTTCTCTTCGATTGTGCCAGGGCTGTCCCTTCATGCTTGCTCGTGCCAACATTATCCTTTGCTCACGAATTATTCATGTGTTTTGAGTCCATGACTCCACTAACTTCTACGAGAAATCAAAACAATTACATGGGGGATTCTCCATGGGGTTTTGGTATGGCGGTTACAGCAACATGGGCCGTGGAAACACCCCATGATCTGGAAGTTACAAAGTAGTGGTAAAACTGGAGCAGTTAATGGGGTAATGGAGTAATGGTTTCCCGAAGATTCCAAGGCGGTTATACCATTATCCCCACAAACCCACTACTCCATCTCACTACCTCCACTACTTTACAAGGAAGATACATGTGTTCCAAAACTACTATAAATAGGCTGCTTAGTCCATTTCAAAAACCCAACAATCTTATAATTTTCATAAGCTCTATGATTTTTCTCAATAGTTCTATAATTATATACACAGTTCATCACACATATTTCCTTCAACTTTCTTTGCTTCCCTCCCCTAAGATCAACCTATTTCCTCTCCTTGTGACTGAAGCAGGGTGAAACGGCAACTATCGTGGTTTACGCTTTCCTTGTACGATTTTGATTTTTGAATCTAAAGAAAGTACTTCTATAGTACATTGTTTTACCTAGAATCAATTTTTAGGTACTAACAAGTAGTAATCGTAGAATTTATCATGGTAAAAGCTATATTGATAGTATAACTCATGGTTGGTCTGTTCACATTATTGTTTTGTGTAATTATTTCTAGGTTATCATCATACATTGGGGTATAATAGAGAGTTTGCATTAGGGAGTAGTCAAGGCTATTTATGTTTTTTATATTATTAAATATTCCACTATAGTGTTAGCTGTGTTAGTACCGTTTTGTTTTTCTTTTCTAAAAACCCAATTGCATCTGGCTTTCCAGATATGCCAAGTAATAATGCTACAAAATTCAGACCAGTTTAATACATAACCTCTCCTTTCTGGATTTTTAAACCACATAGTTAACCAATCATGGAAATTAGTGTTAGCTTCTACTCCCTCCGTCCTAATTTAGTTGCTATATTAAGGTTTAGCACAAAGATTAAGAAAGTACTTAGATAATTTTTTTTTCCTCAAATACCCTAGACTAGTATTGATGTTCCTAGTTTTTAGAACACCTAGTTTTTAATTCCTAACTTGAAACAACTTAAAAAAAAATCAACAAAAAAAATCAAAAGATAAACTCCCTCCATATTTAAGAGAGTTGTCTAGAAAGTTGGACACACACATTAATCTAAATTAGGTATTGATTCCAAGTAAGGGATAAATTAGGAAAGAAAGAGGAAAAATATAAACTACATCAACTAAATTAGGATAAAAAAAACCCTAATATAGCAACTAAACTAGGACGGAGAGAATATAACATAATCCATAGTAAAAAATTTAAATGCATCCATTCCTGTTTAGCAAAGTTACAAGGCATAAATAAATATGTAAGAGATTCCTCACCCATATTGCAAAGAGTACAAGTAGTAATAGTTTCAGGAATAATAACAACTATTTTAACACTATTGGGCAATATAGCATTTGCACCTTTCCATACAAAAGTTTTCACTGGATGAGGAAGGTTCATATTCCAGATTTTTTTCCATTTTTCTGTGGAGGTTATTTTATTGTAAAGAGATTTTACCGTAAACATTCCTTTTGAAGTAAGAGTCCAATTTGCTTTATCATCCTCATAGTTTGCTGGGATATTGAGTTTCAGAACTTGATTGATAATTGATTGTTCAAAGCATATTTCCAGTTTGTTAATGTTCCGGGTTTTGTTAACAGTTATGAGTTGACTTACCTTGTTGATATTTCCTGCTCCTATTGTTGGCTTATTTATTGGGAGTCTCACTTCTGGGATCCAATAATCCTGCCATATATTGATGTTTGTTCCATCTCCTATTTTCCACTGACAGTTTCTTTGGATTTGTTCAATGCCTGTTAGGATCCCTTTCAGATCCAACTATCTCTTCTTTTTTCTTTAGTTTTTATGCGGAGTATATCCGTATTTGGATGATACTTAACTTTTAGTATAGAGACACAAAGAGTTTGGAGGTTTTCTTTAAGCCTCCATCCATCTTAGCTAACATAGTTATGTTAAATTTTTCTATATTTTGGAAGCCCAGGCCCTTTTCAGATTGAGGTTTACAAATTGTTTTCCAGGCTTTAAGACAGACTCCTTTTTTTTCTTTTTTTCCTTTCTCATTTTTCCCATGTTCATTTTTTTTCCACCAATAATTCCTACGCATGGTGGTTAAAGTTTTACGAATCTTTTTTGGAATTCTAAAACAATTCATTTGGAAAACTCCTATTAAAGAAGTAACAATTTTTATCATAACTTATTTTCCTGTCGTGTTTAGGTTTTTACTTTTCCATCCCAAGAGTTTGTTGTTAATCTTTTCTACAAGAGGTTCAAAGCAATTTATCTTAGATTTGTTAGTAAATAAAGGGGCCCTAGATACCTATCATCTAAAGGTATAGCTTTTACCCCTAGGATTTGTTTAACAACATTTTTTTATGTCTACATTGGCTAAAAAAAAACCCAGACTTAGATTGATTAACTGACCTGAGGCAGATCCGAAATCAGTGAACATTTTAACCAAATTATTACATGTGTTTATACTTATATCACATATCACAGAATATTAACCAGTCATCAGCAAAAAGTAAATGGCTCACTAGGGGAGGCATTTTTAATAATACCTTTTACATTCCAGTATAGTTCTCGACAAGGCTTCAATGCAAAAAAAGGAATAGGTAGGGAGAGAGTGGATTTCCCTGCCTAAAACCCCCGACGGTTTGTAAAATTCAGTACGGTAGCCATTAAGTAAGACAGAAAGAGAAGTAGTAGATATGTATCGAAAGACTAGGTTGCACCAATGATTAGAAAAGCCCATTTTTTTCATTATGGCTATTAGGAAGTTCCATTCTACCCTATCGAACGCTATAGACATCTATTTTCAGACCCATACAACCTTTTTCACTTTCTTATTCCCTCATTGTATGGATTAAATCATGGGCTATAGGGTTGTGCCACTGCTGCTGTAAAAGACCCATCATTCATCAACTATCATCACACTAGAAGAAAAAAACAGGTGTAGTGTGCCACTGGGTAAAATTAATCTTTTAAGAGTTAACAGACCAACCACCTGCCAAGTGCTTCTCCCAATCGGATCCTATCACCACGTTGGACACAGAAGTTGAATTTGGATGAGTCAGTCATCGCCCTCTTGTCCCTTAGTTTTTGATTTCAATATCGGAGCTTGAAAAATGAGCACCACAGTTGATCCCATGTTGAACGCTGCTACCTGGAAAAAAGGATCAAGTAAATTTGGGTCAAACCACTATGATCAGGTAAAATTGGGTCAAACCACTATAGCGGTTTCTGTGGACTCCACAAAACTATGAACTAAAAAGACATATCTGTCATGCAATGGCATGTCAAACTGAAAAAGCATAAGTTTTTCAATAACTACCAGGAATCATTTCTGGATTTTGGAACTCAACATATAATGAGAAGAGTAGAAAGGTTTTTTATTAATAAAACTAAAACAACAAAGGTATAATTTGTCCATTATGATTGCCGTAAAAGTTCAGTTGATGTAATTGTAATTCCTACCTCGTCGCCCTTCTTCAACATCACACCGACACCTTGAGGTTCATATACGTGTTCCTCCGGAGGCTCCGTGTGAAGAATTTTCTTCAGCTTGTTTGTCCTCAGTTCTGGCTCAATGAAAAGCTGGAAAAAAAAACAAGTTAAGTATAGCACCTTAGAAGTCCACAGAAAACCAGGAGGGCAACCAAAAATCTTATAAGCTGGAATAGAGAAATCTGGAGAATCTGAAAAATGTGAATAAGGAGCAACAAGATAAAAGAATGGAAGTTACATAACAGCGTCGCCAATCTTCATGGTTAAATGTCACAGTCAAGTGATATAGGTTGGCTTAAACTTTACTTTGCAATGGATTGTTTCCCCAGATGCTATGGTTCTACAGGCAAATATGGTGTGGTTTTTCCTCTAAACTAGCATGTTGACAACTTCTTTTTAGTTTATTGAGTCCAGATTCAGGAAACCTGTTTTGAGCCCTCGCATATCATACAGTACTAGCTTTTAATTTTCTATTAAGATTTCAAATTTCTATCGCTGAAAATGGACTCAAGGAGTAGGTTCACCAGTCAGTGTTGCAGAGTTGATCATCGCCAAATTTGGGTTATGGTGCTAACAACAAAAAAGTTGGGAGTCCCAGTTTTATACCGTTACTGGGAGGTTTTCAATATTGAGCAACAAATAGAACCCTACATTTTAATACAGCTTGTGGGAAAGACTGGATAAGACAGTTCATAAGGCAACTTTTACATGTCTAATCTACAACTAAATTAGACAGAAAATGCATGAACGAAACACGAGTTGCTAAACAAAATTACTTCAATTATGGATTCATACATTCCAACATAGGTTTGGCTGTAATAATGTGGCTTACTTGAGTGCTGCATTGACGATAACTAAATGACACATAGAATATGGAGAAGGAAAGAAAACATGAAAAACAAGATAACCAACCTCAATTGAGCCAATATTTGTTGCACCAATTGCAGCAAGTGCAAAAAATCCTTCTGCCCATTGACCTTCAAGAACAACCTAGTAACAGGATAAAGAGCACATAAACCACTTATGATGGATTATCATAATCCTGTTGATCAAAATCGCAATAATCAACACCAGAAAATGTTCCACGGCATATGTTATGCTGAAAGACTAAAATCTAAAGCTGATATAAATATTCACAAAAATCAATCATAGTAATTAATTATCTCAAACAAGATTTGAACAAACAAATCATACTTCTTGTGATACATGAACCGCAAGTTAGATTATATTTTATACACCTAATTGCTGATGTCAAACACCAACTAAAACTGATATACAATTTACATAGCTGTTGTTGAGCAAGTTCAAACTACAAGCACTATCTTCAGATATAATGTGGTACAGTGTTATGAGCAGACAACTGACTTTAGGATGAGGCATTTTCCTAGCTAGAGGGCAACAAGACCCATAGACTATAGACACTATTTTATAGCTAAGTACTAACCACAAACTTGGAAAATAGTAATTTTTGAATTACATGGAATGAGTGGCTTTTAGATCTACCTGCTGGATTAAGGCACAAGTAAGAGTAGGTTTATGGTGTACGAGCTCTGCATGATTAAGTTACCAGAACTCAGAAAAATGACGTCAAAACCATTTAGACTCTTAGAAACTACGACGAGGCACACCATGATTTGAATGCAGGATCTTCATATTTCTTCCTAGGGCTTACTCTCTTCATTCACAAATTATACTCTAGCCTCTAGGACCTGGGTCTTTTATACTCAGTTTCCAAAAATCTACTTCATATTATCAATTGATTATGCGCTTAAGTTAAATCTAACTGATACAAATTATTTAGAATTTTCCAATCAAACATGTGTATAAAAATGAAAAATGTGTTACAAGCTGAAAACGTTCAATAGTCCCTGATCTCTTCCAGAATAAAATGAAAGCCATAATCATTCAGAATGGTAAACACAAGGGACTGCAGTAATATTTAACAAAAGTATTTCAAAGATTTGCAACATGCTTAAAAAAACTTCTAATTACAATCGCAAATAGAGTTACCCGCTCATTTTCAACATACAGATTTCTGATTGTTCGTGTAGCACGCTCGTTCACAGGGAAAAGCCGGCCTGTGAAAAACATAATGATAGAACATAATTAATGCAAATGTGGGATTTCATCTACCAGATACAATGGGAGATAAGAAAAAAGACATATATAACAATTTTCGAAACCCACATGCAACTATGACATCTACAGCACATTATTAGCTGCTAGTACCCATTTTGCTAAAATAAAATAAGTGATGATACCTGAGAAATGGCGTCGGAGAAAAATACTGCAATCAACAGGAGAGTGGACTCTATGATAATCACCAGGCTTTAGATATATTACACAGTAAAATATACCCTTCATTGTTCTGCTGCAAAAATTTCAGTGAAGATGATTTCAACTAGGGGAGTTGACATACATCTAAGTGCGATGAAGGGGCAAATACTCATGTATTCATGCTTATGGCTCCTATTGAATGATATTTTTCATCACAAAAATTAATCAACTGTGGTATGAATGAAGTTTCTGTTTTCGTCCTCACCCCATTAATTGTGAAATCTATCGAGTTTAATCAGTAAAATGGGCTGCCAAAAGCAACTTCTGGAAAAGGATAAACTCGATTGACGTATAATATGGAGTCTAAAACTGAAATACCATACTGGGGTTGGATTTCGCACTTGGGGAGAAGCAAAGGAAATTCACCACCATGACTTTTTACTTGTTTCTTCTGCAACTTTGCTCTCTTCAACACAAGCTCCACCTATATCCTCCTCGCCTATAGTGAGAAACGAACTTGCACTGAGAAGAGATGAAGCGGAGTAAGAGAACCCTTTGACTTGTTCAATCATGGCCCCTGAATCTTTAAGCTCCCCAAATCTCAAAATTGTTCCATCCACAGGACTAACCTATTTGGGCGGACATGAAACATGAGATTCACTTTTTTGTTCCATGCAACTGACGTTGGAAACAGAAAAATAGATCTCTGACAAAAGAAGCAGCCGGTTACCAGTTACCAGACAATGTGGATCAGGGTCAACCGGCCTCGACCCTTCTTTAAGTGTGCGAACAAAAAATTCCCGCAAAGAAGCATAATGATCAAGATGCAATGCAGCTTCTTCTAAATTTGCACAGCATAGAAGCTTATGAAATTCAGTAGCAAATACAACCAAAACATGATGCTCATTACCAGAGCACACATCAGGAATCCACGTTGCCGGAGAAAGATTCTTATCTTCCCTAAGAAAACAATTCAACCATACAGAAAAAGCTGACTGCAGCCAATAATTCCTAGCACTAGCAGAGAACTTGCAAGTGGGCTAAAAGCTAAGATTACAGAGCTGAATTATAGTTCAGTCGAGCTAAGGATCTTTTATACCAGACATCAACCAAGCAAAGAGTTTATTTCCTACATGTTCCTTAGAATCATGTTACATGAGTATTTTAGAGCCTTTGGGTTTTACAATTATGTGGAACTACGGTGGGGACCAGCTAACATCCCCATATTCCATCATTGTCAACTATCAAACGGAAAGTAGATACACATACACACTAACACAGTTTGCCTCATCCAAGCATCAAAGGCTTTTCTTGAGGTAACCCCCTGAACTCACCGTAGGTGGATCACCATGTGACCTAGATCACTGATACTATAAATAGCCATCAGGCATGTGGATTGTACATGCTTAAAGATTAATGATATTATCATATTCGACAATAATTATTAATGCTGTTAAAAATATGCAAATACTAACAAAGGAAAAATAGTAGAAAGAGAAACATCTGAAAGAGAGGTTTGGCTATTAATGTGGGTTTACTAAAATGCCATACACCCTCTACTTGTAAAAAATGGGACAAACCACAAACTGATTAACAAAGTTAAAATTTTGAAATGAAAATCTGAGTAGTTGAACTCGGGAGTAATTCGGAAATACTCGTGAGTTACTCAGGGATCCAAGGTAAGATGATCCAATATTTTCCTGATCCCCTAGTAGACAAAAAGTAATTAACCCAGCAAGCTTCCTAAACTCAAGAGAATGGGGCTGGTGAGTCACAGTTTAGGAAGCTTCAGCAAAGATAGTTTAAGAAATATTTTGTCCAAATGCAGATTCTGGCTAAGGATATTGGATTTAAGAAGGAAGTAAAGTCTTTCTTTATTCCATTTCCAATTATCATTTATCAAGAACTAGATTTAAGTTTTTCATCCTAATACTATTTCCTCTCTGTAAAGCAGCATATCCCTAAGGGTGAAAGACCAGAATAACACAGAATAACACAGAGAGAAAGTCCAACATCGTTCAAAATGTAACAGAATAACACAGAGAGAAAGTCCAACATCTATACCTGAAAGAAATGCTCGAGCCCAAGCTTTGTAGATATAAGGACGCAACCAAGTAGGATATTCCTGAGGAAATTGATTTATGAGCAAATAACAAAGAAGAATTTGAAATACTAAATGCAACAAATGGAACTAACAACGGACTTCAGATGTATAACTAGCACTGAAATTAGCATTAGCTAAATAATTAGCATGAAGAATCTGTAGCCATGTGGTCTAAACTGCCAGCAAAAGTTTGAAAAGTAAACAAGAAACATAGCAGGACCAAAAAGGGATAACATAGACGAACAATAAAATCTAATAGGTAAAGCCGATTTATCTTTCTTGCACGAAAATATCCAAGGGCTATCTCACTTTTGAGGCTAGAAATCTCATATAACCAAGTATTTGGTTAAATAGAAAAGCCATATAAACCAAATATTTGGTGTGACAGTTATTTTTGCTCAGTGGTATATAGGGACCCTGCAGTTTCTTAATTCAGCAACATTGTCATTAAACTACTTCAATTAATCTAAGCTTCTCTCAAAATCATCTAGTACAAGAACAAAGCAAACACAATTTCAGTAGTCATACTAATAATTAAGTAAGATATCAAACACATATTTACATACATACCACATCGGTAATGAAGCCCCGAACACGGGAAATAGAACGCAATGGTAGCAACCTCAAGAATGAAGCCTACAGTGGAGAAAATGTTAGGGATATGATTAATCACCAGACAATGATGAGCAATACGATAAATGATGCTCACATTGACATACATACCTTTGCATCTGGTGAGAATTCAATTTCAATCCCTTCATCCCTTACTACTTCAAGCTAATAACATACGAAGTCTAATTTATTAGCAAGACTCTTGATAAACAACTAAACAATACAACAAGTAGTAAACTAAAATACCTGGTTGTCGTCGTAAAGGCGTCGAGCATGAAGAAGACCAAGCATAAATAAAGTAGCCATTGTTGCACCAGAAACTCATAAAGTATTACTATTCTCACCTGTTGTTTTGTGACCTTGGTCTTGTTGTTCTGACGATGATGATGAGGAAGAGAAGGAGTTTGTGTCTGCTCTACCATTGCTTGAAGAAGTAAAAAAAGCAACAAGTCGGAAATTCCTGTTTGGTACAATATGTTGAAATCTACTACTAGTAAGAGAAGGAACCCTAACTATGCTGGTAATAAACTTGTTCATTCTCTCCTCGGTACAGGTTTAAAGGTTTTATTTACTTCTCTTTTATGAGAGAAACTAATAGAATAGAGCCATTTATTGAAGAAAAAAAGGCGCTCCTCTATTAACCTCAAAAACACTGATGGTGCCCTCCGAAAAACCCATTGGTACCCTATTAACCAGAGAGGACGGATCCATCTACAGCTCCTTTCTTTGACAGGATTTAACAAGCAATTGTGATAGTAGGATGGAGATATACAGACGATCCAGATTTTTAAAATTAAAATTAACCATTTGATGATATAGATTAAACGGGGGATTACCTCTCAAAAACCCCGTGTGAGTGGCGGGGACTCTTAGGGCGTCCACAGTCATAAGACCAAACCCAAAGATCAAAGAGTAAAAATTTTACTCTTTGATCCGGTCTAAACGTTATGGGTTCACGACTAAAAATGATCGGACGGTTGCCTAGTATAACGCTTGTAGTTAGGTGGACGTGTGGGTATACGTTTGTTGAGATGGGCGTACGTCTAGGAAAACGCTTACGTGGGGCGGACATTTGGTTGAACGCTTGATGTGAGGCGGTAACGAAAATTACGCCTGATGATAGACGGACTCCTACATGCACGCCCCAGAGACGGGCGCTTTACTAGACGAACGTCTGATGGGGCGGTTTAATAGGCATACGTCCGATCAATTGTCTACACGTGCAAGTGCATCGTGTGCGGAAAAATACGGGCGTGCAGCTAGCCAATCGCTTGAAGAACCGGGCGGATCCGTAGACGAACGCCTAGAAACCAAGTGGACGCTCAACTCAACGCCTGACCAACATCTTATATTTCTTCGACACACCCAATTCTCTGCCAGTTCTAACGCTTGATACATACTCAAGTAATTCATGGCTAGCAACCCCGGATTTAGCAGTAACACCATGTCCATGTCAATAGATCAGTCAATCAGACCTTTGCTTTCTCATAACACTCGCTTGTAGTAGATAGGCTTGATGTTCTTCTCTTGATACCAATGGATATAATCAACCACCACCAGTTGTTCACCCATCGACAACAACTACACCATTTTAATAGAACCCCATATTCATTGTAAAAGTTTATTTTTCAATTAACAAATTCCACTTAAACCCAAGATTGATGGTTGTATACAGTTTGATTCTCAAAAAATAAAATAAAAACATACCTATCTAATCGAAGTCGATGGAAGGGATGTGAGACTCCAAGAGAAAATATAAATACATAATGGAGGAAGAAGATGTGAGACTCCAGTTTACGAATTGAAGTGGGGCGGAGTCTTAGCCTTGCGCCCTGTCCAGGAGGATCTCTAGCTTCACGTTTCATTGGGGCGTTGATTTGGTTTACGCCTGTAACTAGGCGTGCTCCTAGTGTAACGCTTCATCATGCGTAATTTTGGGTGAACGGTTCATCAGGCGGAGTTTTGGTTAACTCTCATGTTTTGAAGCGTTATTCTAGATGAGCGCCTGTCACCAGACGGTTCACTACATGCCCGCCTAGAATCAGACGGTTCACTATATGCCCGTGTGACTCTAGTTCGTTTGGTCCGGAAATCAGACAATTTTTGGTCGTGAACAGTAGCAAATCCGGAACAAAGACTATTAATGCTCTTCCCATTGTGGTTGGCTTTTGACGGACCAAAGACCAAATATGGGTTTGGTCCGTCTTTTGGTCCAACGACTGTGGACGCTCTTAACCACCATTTCTAATCCAAATGCTATAATCTATCTATCATTGGATTTTCCCTCACGATTTTTGATAAGATTAATCCCAGTCATTTTGTAATCATTTTAATCATATACACTTGTAACCTAATTAAAACTCCAATGTAATTTTTTCGAATTTTTTTTTTTCATTATTTCGTAAAGTAAAAAGATGGGCCTCCCCAAGTACTTTTGAGAATAACCTCGGGATAGAGTCATTTTTGGACTGCTACAAATATGACTTCATTTCCTAAACCCTAATCTCTATTTCTTTTAAGAATGAGGTATCATTACATGGAAGGGGATTCATATCCTATGTATGAAAATAGGTTTCATATTAACTTTTATCGTTTGTACGCGAATGTATGAGTTATACCGAGTATTCGGTAAATTGTGGACCATCAGATCTTCGTTTTCAAAAGGGATGATCAACTCCGCATATATTTATCGAAACTTGAACCCTTATATAGGTAGGAAATTTGAGAAAGCACAACAATGGAAATGGGTAGTCCGCATTGGTCTCAGGCTCAAAGAGACTCGAATGAAAGGAGAGGGGGTGTGTCGGGTATGTGTTGGAAAGTACCAAATGATCGATCCATATGTTAAAGGAGTCTTAATCATCCACCTGACATGGGTAATTCCTCTTTGTATCGATAAGCAATGGCATGTAGCACAAAACAACGAACCCATCATATGAAGGATTCCACTTTCTTCTCGAATCAGATCCACGATAGATGCCTTTGACGTAGAACCTAAGACAAATATTTCATGAACCGAGAAATGTATTCATGAAGATCCAAGGTATGTGAAAAATTAAGGAGGGTTTCTTATCCAATTGGGTTTATAAATTCCTTCATGTCAGTCGAGTTCTTAAAGAGTCTTTCCCCGGTGACTCCATACCCTTAACGTGGCCTAAAGATGAAGGGTGCATTGTTCTAGGAATCTTCTAATTAGCTTAAGCGGGAAGATGTTTTTTCACTTATTTATTATATGCTTATCAATGACATATTGTCGACGCCCGGTGGGCTAAGTCCATTGAGTACTTTTAGTACCTCTACAAGAAAAAAAATATGTTCTACCGAGAGCCAAAAGTGGATGGTGGAGCTTGTGTTCAAGGGTTGATTTCATGTCCTTTAGCTACTCGAATGTTTCATTTCGTTAAGTTTGAAAGTCCAAAAAGCGCAGACTTACTACGGAATTTGGACACGGTTTCCCAATCGGAAATCCATGGATCACATATGGTATCTCGAGAACGGGTAAACAGGTTCCTCTACGCAGTCACCGCCGGTATCGAAAACGAATACTCAATTTCTGAAATGCTCGTTTGTGAAGTTCTACCTCTACTCATCTAGCTTAAAAGCGCATTTTATCTTTAAAGCGCGGAGAAGCGCATGTCGGACCAGATCTAGGAACTGGAAAGATCTATGAGTCGTTTAAAAAATATTCACAACAAGATTAATCAGAGTGAATTAACTAAGGTATTGATCTTTTACCTAAAATCAGCTTTCTAAATAAACTCCATAAACAAAACTTATAAAAAAAATTATTTCTCTAAAATTTTGTTTTTCTAATTTCAATTACGGTTGCGTTAAAATTGACAGAAAATACTAATTATTTTTTAAAATCATCAATTATATAAAAAATATTTTATAAAAATTAAGTATAATCTTTTATTTATTTTGATAATTTGAAGGATTCGATAGTTTACTTATTTACTGTGGTTTATATATAACTATTATGTTTCGTTTATTTTACTGTTTTTTTGTTACATGAAATAACTATAAAGATCTGTCATTTATTTATATGAGGTGTGAAATAATTGAGGGTGTAAAATAGGTTAATCTAGGATTGAGAAATATAATCATTATGCAATGACAACGAAAAAATAATCGTTAACGAAAGACTGATTGCCGAACAACATAGATGGTACTGTTGCCGACAATTTCTTTGCCGCTCAGCATAGAGTTTGCCCCTTGACTAACTTTATACTGCTAAGTGATTTTTTCATATTAAAAAAGTTTATTGCCAATATACGCGACTTGTCAAATTTGAATTTTTTGACAAGCCCTTTGGAAAATGATTAATAACTTAAGTATTTATTATGTAAAGAAGTAAACCCATCTTGCTAGTTAAGAAGTGCCCCAAAATAAGTCCCCAAGGTCAATTTTTATGGAGTTGGCAAACTCTTTTCTTTTTACCAATTTTCACTCATTATGGATTAGGCTAATTGGCAAACTCGATGGGTAATTGTTTGACTATCGAGGTCATGTCTCTACCGAGCGATCATGTTATTACCTCCAGCGGCTTAGACTATGTTGTTTGGTCTTATCTAAGTCGTTCGACGACTCTATTATTCAATAGGAAAAATTCAATCTTCCAGTTTCAAACTAATTCAACATACATCTCTCACAATATCATTTTGAATCATTGTATTACATCAGTGACAGAGCTGTTAGAGCAACTGCAACGGGCGAGTAAAGTAAAGAGAAAAGAAAAAAATTTCTCTTTACTCGCCAGTTTGCAGCCGCAACGGGAGAGTAGATATAGGATATACTCCAGTTTTGCTACAGTACACGAGAGAATTCTCTCCAAATTATAAGTATACTCGCACGACCACTTGAGAAAGCGTACGCCTAATACGGTTTGTTAGGAAAGCGTATTTATATAAGAAGTATCCCTAGCAAAGCGTCTGATGTTACGCTCATTTAACGTACCGCCTCATAATACGGTTACCTGGAACAACGCCCCTTGAAGAAACGCAACATTACAATAGCGCTCCACAACACGGCATATAAACTGTCCGCTTAACACTTGTGCGCTTCTTTAGCATGCCGTCCAGTACATACGGTGTTGCAGAAGAACTTCTGCACATTAGACGTCATTCCTAGAAACCGTACAATGGTAGGTCGCATCATGTACAACTGTCCCACGCTTAAACCATCTCAAAAGAGCCCTTGAACCTTTTCCACTACACCTCATTAACACAGAAACCACCGTGAGTGTTAGTTGTATACATTTGAACCTTTAAGAACATTACGTACATACTACATTAACTTGAAAACTTGATCATACACCAGCAAATTAATATTAATTGTAACTAAGCAAAAACATATGTACCTGCATTCACAAGGCATGACATCAGCTGGCCGCCCCATTTCCATACGGTCATCTAAATGGCCGTATAACCAGGCGCTCACTTAGGAGCACTGCCAAAACATTATCGCTCTTCTGTTATGCCGCCTCACTCAACACACGGTCATCTGGGTGATCGTTTCATATGTAAGCCTCTTTCATTGACAGCGTATCTCGTAATACGGTCATCTAACTAGACGCAACAATTACTTACGACCTTGTACGAAGCCGTATCTCGTAATACGGCCACCCAACTAAACGCCCAATCATACGGCTTGTTAACTGAGCGCATTAATATTTGGCGCTCACTCGAATGACCGTATGGTTCCGCGCTCTTCTAACTGAAAGCAAAACAACATACGTTACGATAACTAAGCGTCCGTGTTATCTTACGGCCCTCTAAGAGAACGCCCAATATCATACGACTACCAAGAAGAGCGTGCG